>CM067375.1:35561167-35665667 GCA_034401795.1 Chaetoderma sp. LZ-2023a | reverse complement strand
CCAGTACAGGGATAAACCTTACAGAACAGATATGAGAAATATATGGAATAATTTGTTGAACATTTTGAAATTAACTTCATTGGGAGCTTTTGAACTATGTCAGCGACATATTTCAGGCAAGTTAATTTCAATATACACAGCTTCTCGATGGATTTGTATATTTGATTTGAAAATCTCATGGGTTAAATGGATAAGACTTGGAACTCGTGAATGTACTCCTAGATTAAGTAGCTTTGTCCCTTTTCCTGTTACATGTTAGTTGCTAATTGCTGTTTATTTTAATAATACCAAACGATGTTGCAGAGAGACGTTTCAACAGCACTATTCTCAAAACTAACTAGATTGATCAGTCGATGATGTGTCATCGCAAATCCCCACATTCACTGCTTTGAATTTTTGACACACCCAACCCACCATCACCAGTACATCTGCGATTAATCGAATAACCACGATTATTTATCTAAAATGATCACAATTAAAAATACTGCATAATCGTGCAAGCATAGCCGATTCCCTCTAGAAAATATCACGTTCTTAAAATAATTGGTGGTGGGTCATGATTAGCACATATTTGTGCACACACACAATTTTGTTAACCATTTCGTTTCCAAGGTATCCAGCAAGTGGTACGTAGTCACAAAGCCATACTACATTTTTAAAGAAAGAAATAAACCGACCTCCCATAATACAGTGCAGAAAAGGGTTAATGATTGCTTGATCTGGCTTGGTATACTGTTGGTTATTCTGAAGGTAAACTGGATATTCCAGTCCCTTACCAATGCATGACTCAGGCCCTCTATTTAAAAAATGATATGACTGTGGTGTCAATTGCTGGAGGCAACAACCACTGCCACTTCTCTCATTTTTAAAATATTCAGCAACGGGTCAGGCAAACCCACCCAGTGAGAATAGCATGGGTCATTTTGTCAAATAAGGGGGTCAATTACGATTATGTAAGTTAACTATGGCCTTAAATCCTGTGGGCCATTGACCCATGTGTGAAGGTAGTGATGGGACATTGTGGATTTTATAGTGCTAAATGGTACAATATTAAGGGCCCTATACCTCGGCAAAACCCTGTTCCATCCACACTTCGCCTGTGTTAGGAGCGATCGATCTCTGAACTCCCTGACTATCATTTTCCAGAAAAATATATAGGTACATGTAAGCCCTTGAATATTTTCAAATTAATTTGACTGGGTGCTGTTGTTGCCATAGACTTATATCTTTGCATGTCTATAGTACGTGCTACATTGAAATTTACATGTAATTCCCAGGAATTCAGGTTTCAGTGATGAAATTGATTCCCACAACAGCTCCCGGCCAATTAAATTAGTTTCAAAATATTCAACAGCCTACATGTACATACCTGTATGCAATTACATTGAAATTTAATTCCTGGGAATTCCGGTTTCAAAGTGTTAAAATTGATTCCAGTAACAGCTCCCAGACAGTAAAATTAGTTTCAAAATATTCAACAGCTTACCTCTATAGTTATGTTGAAATTCTCTAAGTCTGGCGTCACTGGGACATCCAAAATTTAGATGTCATGAGAAGTACTGCAGGCCAGCAAAATTAGTTTCAAAATATTCAATAACTTACCTCAGGTCTATAGTTACATGTACATGTACCTTGAAATTGAGCTGCCAAGAATTCAGATTTCAATGTATTAAAATTGATTCCAATATTCACAGTCATGACAGTGGGCGGAGATTCACTAGATATGGGCGGGGTAGAAATGAATTCCTCTATTACCATTTGAGTTAATTCTGAAATTGGTGCTAGTGAACTGTATTTGTCAACAACAGTAAATCAGTTTCAAAATATCCAACAGAATGTTCATTAAATTGCACACGTTTGTAAGACTTTTCAATTTTCGCAAAAGAGCTACATCATTTTGCTTGTGTCAATGACAGCCACATATTTCACTGGCACCTTCTCGAATCAACTTTTTGTAAATTCAGTTCATAATCTCAGAGAGGAAATGGTATTTAGGCAAAGTATGACAGCGATTAACCCTTTAACAATCAAGCTGACCACAACAGCCAAAAGCTGCATCAGTCTGGAAAATGTCCATTTTCAGAGCATGAGGTGAATCTGTTTTTTAATTTACATGTACATGTGCCACTGGAACGACTGGCTCAATAATCGAGCCAGTCATTCCAGTGATAAATTTTCAAAAGTATTTGCCTCATGGACTGCAGATTGACATTTTCTATGAGAAAATTTTAATTTTCTTAAATAAATCTGAAGATTAAGGAGCTAATTGATTATATACACGGTACATGTAATAACTGTACTGAATAGGGTACATGATTGTGTACCTGTTGGTGCTCCTTTACCATGACATGCCAGGAACATCTTCTGACCCCAGCCAACATCGTAGAGCTCACCTATATGATATAACAAATCATACGCAATGTAGGTCACTGACTGTACATTATTTTAATTGTAGTGATTGCTTCTTGATGAATTTTGGATTTTTCAAGTGTCGATTATTATGAAATAAAATTCTGTCTACTCATGGACAACAAGCTGAGGGAGTTGATACATAATCCATGTACAGCAGTATCCACATTATCAGATTTCTCATGGTCAATAAACCATAACTGGATAACCACAGGTACTGTAGGCATGACAATGTCCAAAACCCAATACTGAGTGACAGCTACATGTACAATGTACATGTATGTGGAGAGCAACATGTATGTAACAGTACATATACATGTAGCAATTGAAAGCGTGTGTATTTACCAAGTTCTGTTGGTGTCATGAATAGGCTACATACAGTAGCTTCAATAAACTAAACAACTCAAGAATGGCAAGTGATAAATATATTGTACTCTTCATGTGTGTTAACCTTTACCACTCTGATGTCAAAATTTAAAATTTTCAAATTAAATTAAGACTAACTGGTGTTTGTTTTTCAACAAATTTGGTGGAAGATGGTGCTGTCGTAGACAGCAACATCATCCACAAAAATTGTTGAAAAATGTACATCAGTTTCTTTGCTATTGACACAGTAACAGATAGAGGATTGACATCAGAGTGCTAAGAGTTAACAATTTACAACAGCTTAAAGTGAACCCCTCTTATACATGTAATGGCCAAGCCAGTGATGTTGAGGAATATCCATTTGCAGGCCTAGAGAAGACTATTTTGTAAAGTTTAACACAGGAATGACTGGCTTGATAACAGAGCCAGTCATTCAAGTGGTAAATTTTTAAAGATTCTTCTCTTGGCCTTTAAAGGGGCATTCACTGAGAAATAAACGAAATCAAGGATTTCTTTTTTCACGAGAGAGTTGATACTTACCTCCCTAATACTTTTGAATATTGCTAAATATTGGCTTTCACTCAATAAACACTCAGATTAAAACAGTTAGGTGCCCCTACTGGGCAGGGAGTCAGAGCGTAGTCTGGCGGATGCCAGCCCCACCACCGCGCATGCGCAGACTAGCACTTCCTCTGACTAATTTATTGGCTGATACACATGCAACTATAAAGAGCCTGAAGACCGAGCCTCTGTGGGGTGGAGAGGCCGGGTCCGTATCTAGGGAGGTAAGTATCAACTCTCTCGTGAAAAAAGAAATCCTTGATTTCGTTTATTTCACATCAAGAGTATACTTACCTCCCTAATACTTTTGATATTGCCAGAATTCGACAGTGAATTCGGCGGGAGGGAGGCGAGGTCAAAAGACCAGCTCATCCCTATACGCTTTTCTGCGTTTAAGGCACTTAAACTTCTGAAACTGTATGAAAAAACAGTCAGGATTTGACTAACCATCGGATAACACCCCCGATGTATGAGAGATGACCGAATGTCATATGCGCTCCCCCCCTCCTTCCTGGAAGGAAGAGTCGAATGACCTCAATGTCCTATACGCTCTCTACGTACAAGTGCCATGTACTACAGGACAGAGACGAAAAAACTCCATTTTCGTATACTCTCAACAATGAACCACATAAATACACAAAACCATCATCATATTAATAACGGGTAAAGTGACAAGACAATCAACAATGGACAACACATACACAAGACTGACCTTGTTGAAATGGCTGCTGACATCCTCTTCCCATTGGTGAAGAACGATGCAGTCCCAAATTAGTGGTTGTTTCCATAAATTAATTGTAATATATAAGCAATGAGGAAACCCCATCAAAAATATATGCCTAGTTATGTTTTCAAAATCGACAAGGCGAGAGGATTAGAGGTGTCACGGAGATAATGGTCTGTAAAACTTGACTCACAGTGCCACTGAGCCACTGACATAATATCATCCACAGGGACCCCATTAAATAGGGCAGTGGATGTCCCTACGCCGCGGACACTGTGAGCCTTGGCCACGTCAACCTGCTTCCCGGTGGCGGATTTATGGCAAAACTGAATGCATTCTACAATCCACCTGGAAATGGTGTCCTTAGAAGCCCTGCCATGGGGTTCAATATAAGACAACCATAACGCCGACTGGTCGGTGCGCCACTCCGCCGTATGTTGTTTGTACCGGCGAAGCGCCCGGACGGGACACCATGCTTTAGAACTAGGATCATATCTAGTTAAAGCAGGCAAAACAATAGGTTGACCTGGATATTTCAACGACTGATTCATAGCCAAGAAATTAATCCTAGGTAGCAGCTTAAGGCCTTCCCCTGAAACCACAAAACGGTCATCCTCGGCTGATAAGGCATGAATTTCACTCCTACGCCTAGCCGAGGCCGCAGCAATTAAAAACAGTCTTCAGTGTTAATAGTTTCATAGAAATGGAACTAAGTGGTTCAAACGGCTTATCACCTAGTACTTGAAGCACTAGCGATAAACTCCAAGACAGAATCACAGGTGGATTCCTTGGTCTTAGATTGCCCATGCCTTTAATTAATACATTTAATGTATTTACTTCATCACTTCCCCTCTTAGCCAAGCAAGGAATAACAGACATTAAAGCTGACTTATAACCAGCAATAGAGTTAGGCTTGAGGCTATAGGCATCATAGAGGTGACAGAGGAAATCAGCTACTACCTGAATAGATGAATCCATTGGATCAATACATCTTTTTGAGCACCATTCTGCAAATCTGTTGATTTTATAATTATATGCTCTGGAGGTTGACCCCCTCCTGGCTTTGGCCATAAACATGGCTGCTTGCTCAGAAAAGCCCTCCTTAATTCTAGATTCCTTGACAACATCCACGCAGTCAATCTGAACATTGACGGATTGTTGTGAAGGGCCTTGCCCTGGAAGATAATATCGTCCATCAGAGGCAGAGGAACCGGATTGCAGACCAGAAGGTCCAGCAGATCCGTATACCATGATCGGCTTGGCCAATCCGGGTCGATCAGAAGCACTTGGCATTCCTCTTGTCTGATTTTCTGAAGAATTTTTGGAATCAGGATTGCTGGAGGGAATGCGTATGCATACATTCTCCCCCAGCTGATAGCTAACGCATCTGTTGCGAAAGCGCTTGGATCCGGAATCGGAGAGACGTACGTCGTCATCTTCGCATTCTTCTTCGTTGCGAACAAATCGATGTTGGGTTTCCCCCAATGGTCGAACAGACGATCCGCCACACATTGATTTAGTTGCCATTCCGTGGGTAAAACACTCATCCTTCGGCTCAATGAGTCTGCTAGCAGATTTAACCTTCCGGGAATATGAACTGCTTTCAAGGTAATCTGGTGATCCAGGCACCAACAAAGCAGTCTCCATGTCATCATACAGAGACTGGGCAACTTCGTTCCGCCCTGGCGGTTTATGTAAGTCACAACTGTTGAGTTGTCTGAACGAATAAGAACAATCTTGCCCTGAACTTTCTGTAAGAAATGTTCCAGGCCCAGGACTACTGCTCTTAGCTCCAGTAGATTTATATGTTCCTTTGACTGTTCCAGATTCCAAAGCCCTGATATCGTGGACTCTTCCAGGCAAGCTCCCCAGCCCTCCATCGATGCATCTGTATACATAGTCACCTGAGGGTGGGGAGGGGTTAGCATAACCCCCACCAAGAGATTCTCCAACCACCATTGCAGGTGATGAATCAGAGGCGCCAACACTGACACATTCGAGTCCAGCGAACCTGTACTCTGGGTCCATTGTGTCATGAGAAATAACTGGATCGGCCGCCTGCGTAAGGCAGCCTGAGGAATGACTGGTTCCAATGAAACCATCAACCCCAGCATTCTCAAGTAAACCCGTGCCAGGACATGACGACTGTCGCACACTGACTGAATTAATGAGATGAGTTTCTGAACTCTCTCCTGAGTAGGATAAACATATCCTGTCTCTAGATCGAAGAACATCCCGAGGTAAACAAACTTCTGGGATGGAGTCAGCTCTGATTTTGGGAAATTGATCATCCAGCCTAAGTCTGTGAGAGTTTTCAAAACAATCTCCAGACTGGCCGATAAACTTTCCCGGGTGTGTGCTTTCAACAGCCAGTCGTCTATGTACGTGTGGACTGCTATGCTTCTCCTGCGGAGGTATGCGGTGATCGCAAGAACCACACGGGTGAAAACCCGAGGAGCCGTGGAAATTCCGAAGGGTAGCAACCTGAATTCCCACTGTCTGCCCTGGAATGCAAATCTCAGGAAGCGACGGAAACTCCTGTGTACGGGGATGTGGAAATAAGCGTCCTTCAAATCTATCGACGCTGTCCACATTCCCCTCTCTAACCCCGCCAACACCGAGCGCACAGTCTCCATCTTGAAACTGGGCGTCTCTATGAACTTGTTCAATGGCTTGAGGTTGAGAATTGGTCTCCACCCTCCGGTGTTCTTTGTTACTAAGAACAGGGTTGAATAGAAGCCCGGACACCTCTGTGCCGGCTGAATAGCTCCTTTTTGTATGAGGGAATTTATTTCCTCCTCGATACACAACCTTTGATCTGGATCTCTCGGATTTGGAGTCCAGATCGGCACTAGAGACAGTCGCGATGGCGGGCCTGTCATCCAATCGGGATGATACCCGACTGAAAGCCATCGCAAGACTAAACGGTCCTGAGTTAACCGTTCCCACTCTTGCATGTGGTCGGCTAGCCGGCCTCCCACCGGTCCACCTAGGGATAGAGGTGGACATAAGGAGTGCAAGAGCGGCACTGTCTCCTTTGCCAGAAACACCGGCGTGGTTCTCACCACGGTAACCGTCCCATCAGGAACGATTACCCCGCCCAGATCCTCGCGCGCCACGACCAGCACCGCGCGCACCTCGGTGCGCGGGCGGCTGCCTGGCTGACTGCGCCTGCGCCCCCCTCGCTGCTGGCCGAATCGCACGCGGCCGAGGCCGACGCTGCGATGGTGGTTGGCCTCTGACCTGGCCACTACCACCTCGAGCCTGCAGGGGACGATACGCAGGGGGTGCGGTGCGAACGTTGGCACGACGAAGCACCTCAAACTGCTCGCGCAGCGCCCTCTGGTTATTGACCAGAGTAACCGTCTCCTGGAGGTGCCTACATCCCTCACCTCCAAAGAGACCAGGACCTGTCATAGGCGTACGTAGTAGCCTATTGTATAGGTCCTGGGACGGGCACAGATTATCCAAGGCAAAAGTGCGCCTTGCCCGGACACTCCTGGTCACCGCCCGCGTCATACAGTCCAGCGCCAGGTTGATACCATCCTGGATGGCTCGCTGGACTGTGACCGGACTTGGCTGGCGTGATGCGGATGCTGTTACTACCCCTTGTAACAGCTGGGAGACGTGGGACAGAGCGGCAATCGAAGCCCTCCCACTCTCCTCCGCATCACGCAACGCGGTATTTGCTGAACGCAGCGCGTTCGAACACAAGACTCCCGTGTCAGAACGGGAGCCTGGCCGCGCATCCTCACCCAAAGCCGCGCGGTCATCCACGCTCGGCTTAGGTACCACACCGTACCGCTGGTAGTCCAGGGGCACGATGCGGCAACGCCTGGCCACCTCGCGCGGGGCCTTAGCGAGACGTCCACTCGACTTAATGGACGTCTCCGCCGCCTCGAACATGTCAACGACATGCTCTGCCAGCGGCAGAGAAGGCATAGCGTTAGCAGTAGGCTTACCAGCTAACCACGGCCTGTGATCACGCTGGCTAGCCGACTGCTCCACGGGCAGATCTGGTCTAACACTCACCAACCACTGGCAAGCGTCAGACCAATCCTCCTCCGTGGCTAGCTGCGAGCGCTCTACAAGACGGGGGCCTTCGTCTTCCTCCTGAGCGCAAGCAACAGAGCTTGACGGCGGATACGCTGATATCCCTGGCAAGCCAGGGAGAGCATGCGGGCCTGACAATACCGGCATGCTAATCTCACTGGCTTGACCAGGAGCAGGCGCCGTGGTAGAGCGCGGGGCATATACCGCCCCACCACGGCCCCGGCCAGCACCAGCGACACTCTCGGCAAGCCGAGGTATGCGGTAACGCTGGCCTTCAGCGCCCAGGGCCACAGTCTGAACCGTGGATTCTACCCCTGGGAGAGTAGAACCATGGAATAAGGCGCCTGTATTCCCCGCGAGGGGTGCACAGACGTCATAATCCATGGCCACGTCCTCAGACGGCGACCCTAACAGGTAATCCTCATCCTCTTGGCCAGACAGATTAGACTCCGGGTCAGCAAAGAGAGCTAACCCGGACTGGCCAGGGAAGGTGCCATACGAGGTACTGGCACCCGCGGTGTGCGGATAGCCCTGGACTGATAAGCAGCCCGCGGGTTCCAGCGACAACCGTCCACGGTCCCTATTGGGCGCGGCAATAAGCCTGCTGCCAGGGTCGTGGAACGCCCCCTCTAATGGGGCCACCTCTGAATCTTCAAACAACGGAAGCGTACTAAGGAACGGTGATTCAGAGGCGGGGATTACCTGCTCCGAAGCAGATGAGGCCAACAAAGGATTTGGTCCAGGAAGCATGCCACGAAGCAACTCTGGAACCAAATCCTTTAATGTCCTCCTCATCTCTCCCAACATCTCGGTCCGGAAGGCCTCCATGTCCACCGCGGACGAGGCCTTCCTCTTACCCTTCTTACTTACAACCTCTTTTTTTCAGCTTCTTCTCCTCCTCCACCACCTTGTCCTTCGCCTGCAAGCACAAAAATTCGGACATTAGCTCGCCCCCCCCCCAGTGCTTACATATCTCGCAATTAAGGAAGGGACCACAGGGGCTACACTGAAAACAGAGATGAGGACCAAACTTGTCCCTCAAAAATCGTCCACAGGACGCACAACCAGGTCTCTGAAAAAGGCCAAAGGACGAGGAGTATGAGCAATCTAGTTAAGCTTAGAAACTCACCAACTCAAGAGAAGGAAAAATGATCATAAAGATCATAATTTATCAGAAAACCAGCTTCGGACAACTTTAATTGTTAATAAAGAGCAAGGCTGATTATGACGTCATTAATCCTATGACAGGAAAAAATCGATCCCCAACAAACATCCCAGTGCAAGGACGAATTGTATCTCTAACCAGAACATGTGCAGAATGGACATTTCGACTACACAACCATCAGATATATACTGATAACAATGGCAAATACTGTTAATTATCTCCCTTTCCTCTAAATAATTAACATCACCTCATATCAATAATTAGATACCTGACACCTTGTCTAGACAAACCATCCAACCTGATGAACTGGAGCACTCCACCAACTGAACGCCTCTTAACTCTCTCCACCTCTAGGGGAAGGAATTGGATCAAGAGGGCAAAGTGAGAAGACCTTTATAATAGGCCTCCAACTCACTGGACATAGAATTTTTGGTTAGATAACCTAACAGTATTAGTAGGAAATGGAACCATGGTGGAGAGACACAAACCCTCTGCTGATGTGATGTCCATTATATTTCTTCACACAGACCTGTGGACATAAACACAAAGAGAGATTAGTCTTATATAGCACCTAGTTGAAATAAACCAACTAAACAAGGCGCTTATCACGTTTAGCGCGAGTCCCGGAAACACATTACAACGGGACAAAACTCGCTAATTTTACTAGAAGTCACCTGATTTAAAGGTCCTGGGCCCTCCTCTGGCGAAGTCACTCTTCCTGCCATCTTTATCAGGGATAAACACTTCTGAACTTTCACAAAAACACTTAGAATTGAGCCACGAAAAGCACTAGCACAAAAGCATGTGTAGACTCTCTGCCAATAAATTAGCAAAGAGGAAGTGCTAGTCTGCGCATGCGCGGTGGTGGGGCTGGCATCCGCCAGACTACGCTCTGACTCCCTGCCCAGTAGGGGCACCTAACTGTTTTAATCTGAGTGTTTATTGAGTGAAAGCCAATATTTAGCAATATTCAAAAGTATTAGGGAGGTAAGTATACTCTTGATGTGAAAAAAACACATTTTCTTTACAAATCTTGACTATAAAAGGGCTAAGTACACGTACAATGTAATTCACCTTTCCAGAGTAAGCACCCATTATATGATGTCATAATGAACTGCGTGATGTGTACAATGACATCATAATGAATGACATCATGAATGACGTCAATAAGTACGTCACGAATGCATATTTGAAGACGGTCTATGCGTTGTTGTACAAATTGTTTGCTTTTACTATTTAATAAATATTCTGTTGGCAACAACAGCACCCAGTCAAATTAGTTACAAAATATTCAACAGCTTCCTTGACGTATAGTTTTCAGGAAATTGATAGCTAGAGCATTTGGTGATCGATCAATCCCAACACGGCGAGGTGTGGGTGGAGCTTAGCTAGTGATGGGCGGGGCATAGCTAAAAATGGAACGGTCCATCAGGAATCACATACCAACAGTTGGCTTCAAACCGACCGCTTCCTTTTGAAGAGCTGCGTAGTTAAGGAAAGGTGGTACCACTAAGACTAATAGCAGGGCTTTGAAAAGGGCTGACCATCGTCGGTACCATGGCCGCTTGATTAGAACCGCTTTTGATGGCTTGCTCGCTATTACCTGAATAGATAAAAGATAGTATTTAACCTTTAAACCCTTGAATTTGTTCAAGAAAATTTAAATTTTCGCATAGAAAATGTCCATTTGCAGACCAACAGAAGACTATTTTTTTTAATTTGCCACTGGAATGACTGGCTCGGTTATCGAGGCTCGCTTATCGAGCCAGTCATTCTGGTGATAAATCTTCAAAAAGTCTTCTGTTGGTCTGCAAATGAAGATTTCACAAGACCACTGCAGAAGTAGTTTTTGGCTGATATTAGGGTTAAAGGGTTAAATATTATAATTACATGTACATCGCTCACATAACTTATACATGTATGTAAAGTATCATACATGTATATTATATCGCATTGCGAATTTACAGGTATCACAATTTTCTATGATATCAATAGAAACAATTGAAAAATCACAAACAAATAAAAATCTATATCGGAAACCTGGTGAACATTTTGAAACTAATTTGACTGGGACCTGTTGCTTCCATAGGCAGTTTTGTTTAAAATATTCAACACGTCAAAAAGAATGTGTCATTTTCGGCCTGTAAGCAATTACGTGTACTTCACTTCTCTAAAGGGCATGATGGGGTGGGGATTGGATAGGCAATTAAATCTAATGACTGTACAACTAACTGCACAAATGCTCAATGAACTGTGACCTCAGAATACAATTCTCCCCTGGAATCATGTGTTAGTGTTGTTTTTAATAAGTACATGTACAGGGCAACGAAGTAAGGAGTTAACATTCAAAATTTGAAATGAATCCATTCAAGCGTAATTCATGTGAGGATTTTTAGTCGAAGATCTACATTGTATGTTCCAATGCCATTCCATGCACGCATCTAGACAAAATACGATGTCACCACGGCACCATCACAGATTCCTAAAATTGTCATTGACAAGTGCGTATTAACCCTTGAAAACCTCAAATTTGTTCAAGAAAATTTCCAATTTATCATAGAAAATGTTCATTTGCAGACAACCAACCATTATTTTCAAAAATCATTCACTGAAATGACTGGCTCTGTTGTCTGTTGCCGAGCCAGTCTGTCCAGTGGCAAAATTGTAAAAATAGTCTTCTCTTGGTCTGCAAATCGACATTTCACAAGACCATGCACTGCGGAATCCGCATTTTTTTGCCGGCTTGAATGTCAAAGGCGAAGGGTTATAGTTTGTGGTTATAATTAATTGTCAGTTCTTGAGTCACTTTATAGCCTATACATGTAGGTACAACCTTAAGAATATTTGTCATAAAGACCATGCAACAAATATGTAACATTCTACCTGTTTCTATATAAATTTGTTTATTGTTTTCTGTAATAAAAATTCAAAGACCATGCCTAGGCTGGGTGCCTAGGCCTACGTTCTCAGAAAAATAGATTAAAACATATTTATAATTTATCACATATCTATCACATTCGCATATTCGTAGGAACAGCTGACAGGGGTGGGGGTTTGTGGTGATGTGGGGGTTAGGGTTGTTCCTCTCCTATAGGCATAGAGTATATCTCTATAGCATACCTAGGTTTTGGCCCCACCTATATAGATTGCACCCTCTCACCCCTTGGTAAAGATAAGTCCCTACGGCAATGTGTCCAGAGACGCGGAGCGCATATATAAATAAGTGTTTTGGTGTTTGTTATTCTCATAACACAACCAGTTAACAAATCCAATTCAGGCTAGAAAACAATTGCTTTTCTCGGCATGTTTGTGATTAATATTAATTCTGACAGCTCTGTCAGATTCAAGGTTGTCTGCACTTCCGCATTCTTGTCAGAACGACGATTTGCGCATCCACATACTAGAAAGATCTGCCTTCATTTACGACAAAACACGTATGCCTATCTTCATGATCTTGATTAGTTATGGCGAAACATCCAAAGGACATTATTTTCGCCACGCTTTCGTCAAGTAGCTGGTTTAGTCTCTAATTAATTCGGTAAATCCTGTGATAGTTTGTTCCAACCCCTAATTGTACTGGGAACGATATGTAGTCAAACCGTACCTTAACAATCCCATACCCATTATTCCGTACCCTATTTTTGGACATTCCGTACCTTGATATTGGTTAATCCGTACTTTAATTTTGGACAATCCATACTCTACCTATTGGCTATTCCGTACCCATCCATTGGCTATTCCGTACCCATCTATTGGCTATTCCGTACCTGGTACGGAATATGCAATGGGTGGGTACAGAATAGTTAATAGGTTAGAAAAATTTAAATATATCTGGAAAACAGAGTAAGAATAGTTTCTCTACTTCGCTTGGATCCCTCTATTTATGTTTTCTTTGATATCAAAAATAAAACAATGATATTTAGGGATTAATATTTTTGTCAGCTAAAGAATTCTTTGAACATGTGTTGGTTTTTATTCATAGACTTACTATATTGAAAATGTGTTGTTTTTGGATTTTGGATCATCGTCAATTCAAGCAATTTTTTAAACGCTTGAAAATACTGGTCGTTAACCCTTCAATAATCAAAATCGCCATTTGAAAGAAAATCTAATTATTGGCGCTGTAGAATATTCACAAAAACTAATGATCTTTATCCCTTTAGCGGTTAAAATTGCTAGAAATTATTACCCAGTGCTACGTTTTCAAATAAATAATAACATGACTACTAGTGATTTGATCAGAGCTTGTATTCCCTCGTCCCCCACTGTCCTCGCTGCTGGTGGTGGTGGCAGTGGTTGTAACTGCGCCTACATAATAAGTTGTACATAAATAATTTATACTACCATCAATCTCGTAGGTGATGTTCAACTAGACTGCTAGGAACAAGTGTGGGTGGAAAGAAAGTAAACAAGTGTTATTTTGAAACTAAAAACATTATTACATGACGGGATTGAACGAAAAAACCCTTGAAAATTAATATATTAGAAGACCTGCACGTCTGATGTAACACTATTAAGGGAGATAAATCTGGATAGTTTATTTCGATTGTCACTAAACCTATCGGGAGTAATGTCCCTTATTATTGATACGTCGAAATGACTGCGGTTTCCAGGTGGTAATTAAAATTGTGTTCATCTTTAGATACATAATGTCACAATGTACATTACACATATATGGTTATGACATGAGATGTGGTGTTTATTATTGCTGTGAATATAGGTGATATATGATGCGGGTTACGAATGTTAGTGTAATGAATTGGCATGCGGAAGTCGAAACCATGTAGGCCTACTGATCGCCGCGGCATCATATCTCTTAGTGAAAGGCCTCGCTGCCTTGCATTAACTTAAGTGGTCCTCCTCAGACAAACAGATTTATTTTTAGAACCACCAGGTGCTATTTCACATGTTTATAGAACCACCATCAGGAAATCTCAAGTGGTTCACCTTAGAAATAGTAGTTGGTGCTAATATTTAAAAAAAACCCAGCCTAAACATCATCATCATACATATGAACGGGGTCTTTAAGAACAACCGTCAACAATGGTTATTCAGTTTGAACCACTGCAATGTGTGCGTTAAATGTTGTTGGCATTCATTGGGAGAAAGGTTTCAAAATTTCAATTTTTGAGGTGATAAATCTAGAGGCACGTTTTTGCACATTTTCTAGTTTGTCCTGAAGAGTTATCTGATGAGGGTCCCAAACTTTACTTGCATAGGCCTACTCCAGAACACTCATCATCATCATCAGCATTTTACGAGGCATAAGTCCTTGGCTTGTTATTTCCTCTGGAGTTGTGTCGGTATTGTATTACTAGTGCTTGTACTTTGTTTAGTTACAATTGTTTGTTTGTTTGGTTGGTTGGCATTATTCATTGACATTATTCAGGACCCTGGTTGACTTTGGGAGGTGCTGTGGTGGAGATGGGTTATCCCCGCGTCAGCTGCGGTGTGCCACCAAGGCTCATGGTTACACCCTTCTGCACCTAGCATTTGGGTATGTTTCTAGATTGTCTTATTATTATATATCTATTAGTTGGTTATGTCATGATTGTATATTATGTCATTTAGGTGCATATGTAGTTTTGATTTAAACACGCTGAGCGTGGGTGCCTCGACCACAACAGAAGGGAGTGAGTTCCATGTGATATTCGGTTTGGGAAAAAATGCCTACAAATTTCTTTTCTGCTGCGTTTAGTATTGAGCTTGAATGTGTGACCTCTATTATGTGTGTTACTTGATTTGATCGGTCAAAGAATGTGTTTTTGTCAATGTTGTAATCATCATGGATAAATTTGTATGTTTCGATTAAGTCTCCTCTAAGTCTTCTGTATCTTAGTGACATGAGATTCAAAGCCTTTAACCTGTCTGTGTAGCAGTAGTTTCTCAAATGCGGAACAAGTTTAGTGGCTCTGCGCTGGACCCTTTCGATTATACAAGATTGTCTTTTAAAACGAGGAGACCATATGCGGTTACAGTATTCCAAAATTGGTCGGACTAGTGATTTCAATAACAGGGTAAGCGTGTTTTCATCTGTGTAATTGAAAGTTTTGTTAATTAGGCCAACTATGCTGTTAGCCTTTGATACAGTTGCATTTATATGGGTATCGAAGGAGAGGTTTCATCTATGTGTACGCCAAGATCTTTTTCACTTGTGGACGGTATGATTTCAATGGTTTGTGACTGTCGTGTCGTGTCCGTCATATAATACTGGGTCCTAGGATTAATTGAACCAAAATGTATTACATGTGTTTTTTTGTTATGTTATGTTATCAAATACGGCTGTTAAGGTTAATAGGACGTTGGCCTGTCAGCCGCTCATTAATCCTTCAACACCTTCATTTGCCAGCAGCTGATCAAAAGAACAAGTCCATTTCTAGTATGTAGCAAGAGAATATGGTAGCTGGAAGCCCTCTACAGGAATCAATCATTCGAGGAGGACATCCAGGAACAATAATCTCCTGCTCTCAAATGGGCTTTGTCAGCCGGAGCACCACCCGATCTAATCTGATGGTTAAATGATTAACCATGCGGACCCCATCACATATGTGTATTTACATGCATATGTACCACATAGGCCACTTATACACGCACGTAGGCACGCACACACACATATATACTGGTCCCACAAACACCTGTGTTAACCTACCCTTACACACATGTAAATCGTATAGATACACATATGCCCTTACATAACATACATATATGTATATACGAGTACACACAAACTATACATACATTAGCCTACTTAGCTTTGTCTGTCTTAACGTATAGCTGCCAAGTCTGAGACTAATTACATACATTATCTATATTATCTTGAAGGTTCACGGTGTTAGGGTTACCAAACAGTTTTGTATCATCTGCAAAGATCTTACAAAACTCTGAATCCCTGTTAAGGAAAACACGCAAGTGTGATGGCATCACTTGCACTTTTTTGTGAATCCGGGCCCTGGAAGTCACGTACATCCGTCGCACAAATCAGTGTAAAATGAAGATGCGGACATACGAGCTGAACAAGCCTGAATCCACAGCAACAAGCCTGAATCCACAGCAACATCCCAAGACATGATGAAACGAAAACTGGTATTTATGGAATTTTATAAATAAACTGGAAAATATACCTTTCGTTTTTCTTTACTTTTCAAGTCATTGTCACGTGTTACAATAGTTTCTGTAACTTTTTCAACCGATTTAGTTGTCGCTATTTTTCTTTTAGACATTTTATTGAACTAGCAAGGTAATCTTCGTCTGGTTCTGAATGTTCCTCCAGTCTTAGGAACAACGTGGCGGGTAACTGCCACGTACAGGTGCACATCGTCATCCTCATCATCATCATCATTCTTCATTCATCATTCTGTATGTAGTGTTGTGGAACCACATTGATTCTGACGCAGAGTCATTCACAGATTGCATAAGAGATGGCTATTTATATCAAATTGTGAGGGAATTAACCCACACGCACAAGGCTGGACAACATTCCAAGTATGATAGACATGATTTCGACAAATGAAGAATTGTTCAAGTTCAAGTTCAATATCATTTATTTCACGGTTTATGTATATTTAAACAGATACTACAGGCAGTCCATCCAAGGCAATGCCTATAAAATGATGGACCCCTTACAAATATATATCGCACTACATTGCAAATAAGAGACACACAGAGAGGACAACAATAAAAAAGCATTCACATAACTTACAATACATGAAAATATATATGAAGAAATTAACCTGTACTGTTTGTTATAAAACATGTTTGGGGTGGGGTGGGGGTGGGGTGGATGTGCTCGCCATGGTTGATTACAATACATATCATACCATATTTATGTATCATCATTAATGCTTAGGCCCGACCAATTTTATCACAACAAATTGGTATGGCCTTATGCTATAAGTAAAATTAGTATTATTGCGATCATCAACATAACCATTAACATAATTAAACAATTAATAACACTAGCTGTTGTTGTTGTTGTTGATGTTGTCATTATTATTATTGATAACCTCATTATCTTAATTATAGTCAACTGTTCCTAATTATCATCATATACATAATTATGTACATCAGGAACATCATTAATTTAATTTGTGTTCTGACTGAATACATCTGCCCTGTAACAGCCATGGTGATCTTTGCATCATAGCCCTTGAACCACTGTTGATTGGGTATTAGGATTTTGTCACTAATTAATAGATGAGAATAGGTGTCCATTTTTGCTACAATGCTAGCCTCATGGCAGGTGTCTTCTCTGTCTATGTTTGGCAGCATTATTACCAAAATGTACCCCTGTTTTGGTGACCATTGGGTTGCTGTTGGGGACTTGCAGTGTGCCAAGGGTTATTTCAGTAGTTTCCTATTAAAAGGTTCTTTACAGTTTTCTTGTATGAGGTCTTAGTTAAAATTTGTGTGCGAACGTTTGCATCTGTATTATTCCATAATTGTATTGCGTGTGTAGAGGGTTTTTGCATGGATGTTCGTGTATGGCAGTGGCTCATGTAAAGGTTCTGTTTTGTTCGGATGTTATATGAATGTATTTCGGTGTTGTTTTTGAAGAGATTTGATAGTGGTGTTGGTAGGTTGCCGTTGTGGTAGTCTTTAAGGATTGAATATAATTGGATTTTCCTAATGTCTTCTAGCTTAAGCAGATTTTCTGTTTTGAAAATGCTTTGGCCCTCTGATATTTGTGCAAATAGCTTAATGCTTTTCTTTTGTAGTGCTTTCAGTTTTGTTAGTTTATTTTGGTATGTGTTAATCCAGATCATGTTGCAGTAGGTGATGTGCGGTAATATTAATGTGCTGTACAGTGTTTTTAATAAATTATTTGGCAAGTATAGTTTTAGTCGTAGCATGATTCCCACATTCTTTGCAACTTTAGCTGTAACAATTTTTATATGCTTCTCCCAGTAAAGATTCTTGTCTAAATATACACCTAAAAATTTTGCAAATTGAGCTTCATGTATTTCCTTATTATCGATAAAGAGTTTTGGTAATTGATAACAGACTTTGAATATTTCAGTCCTATTGGATCTAGGGATAACTGTGTTTTAACATATGCATATCACAAGCATATAGAAGGTACACATCGTAAGGAAATAAGAAGAAACTTTTTTTAAAGGAGAGTTGTTGTTGTTGTTGTTGTTTGGATCATCTTCCTCTTGATGGGAGCACCCACGTACAGTGGTCCGTATAAGTCTATTGACACAAAATTCTAAGTTATTAGTTAGTTAAGGCACACGTAAGGTTAATATTGTTCCATTCGTCTATGTTACCTACCTGCAAGTCCGAGAATAAAGGTCCAATGTACAAGTCCTATATAGCTGGTATGTGAAGTATTTCGCACAGCGATGTTATGGTAGTAGGTTGATAAGGAAGCACCTACCACAGTGTAGATTATATCAGAGTCTTCTAGTGAGGTGTTCAATGTTGAGAAGCAGGTCAGGGCAATTTGGCAGGGCGTCTGTAGTGGTCAGAGCAGTACAGTCGATGATGAGTTGTAGTAGGAGGTTGTCGTCTCCACAGAGGTGTATCCATACTGCAGGACCCAATGCATCTATAAGCAGTGCCTTCAGTTCTGACAGATAATGTCGTCTATGTGAATGTAAGGCGCCACAGTACATCAGAAAATGTGAGTATCCCTCTTCTGCTGATTGACAAAGGCGACATATGGAGGTGACACCGTTCCGACTGAACTTGCTACGCGTAGCTTGAACCAGGTATGTTCCGGTGATAAGACGTGCTTTGATCACGCTTCTTTTAACATCCTTTGTATCATCCTCGACCGATTGTACTGATGGGTGGAGCTTTCCAATTGACAGAATGCTAACATTAAGATTTGCTAATGTGCTTTTCAGACTACATTCGTCTTGCAGTATCCCATTCCAGTAGTTGTCAACGGCACGGTATACAGATGATTTCCAGGCAGTCTTGGTCGGTGTGCTCTGAATAAGTTCTACTATTGGTGGTAGGTCTTACTCAATGAGTAGCTTAATTGTTTATGTATGTGAACCAACTTCCCACATTTTCTGCTTTCAGTGCCATTTGCCGTACAAGGATGTTCACAATGGCCTCATTATGGCTTCTAAGTATGTTTCCTAATGTTGTTAATTGTCTTATATGCAGTTCGGCTATAATCAGTCATGCACGAAGTAGTAAATCTATGCCACACTTGGCAGTACGCGTTGGAAGTGCTTGGATTTTTCTCAGGATATCAACAAAGAAATTCTTTAGCAGGTCGAGTTGTTTTTTCTGCAAAACAAACACCTCCAGACCATACATTAAGCGTGGGATAACGTATAGTGACAATATGCGGTAGCATGTCTTGGGCGATATTCCATTTGTGCCATGAAGGCCCATACCGGTGAGGCTATTCAGTGTTCTTCTTGCGCATGATATGCGGTCCTGAACGTTAACAGTCTGTTCTTGTGGGAAGGTACGGATTAATCATAGGTGTGTAGCTGTTGGTGATACTGGTACAGCTATGCGACCGAGGTGCCATTGCATTGTTGAGAGATGTGTTGCAGGTCTATTTGGTTTAAGTTTGAGGATAATTGTCGATTTCTCTGGGTGAATGCTATATCGTTCTCGAACTGAGTATTGAGCATACATTGTAGTTCTTCACTTGAGGTGCTAATAAGGGTTACATCGTCTGCGACTGCTGGACATCCCATGTATTGGGTACCTATGAACATCCCAAGCTGTGCTGACTCGAGTTGGTTCAGTAAGCCGTTAATATATACTTTGTATAATCCAGTGGAGAGGATTCCTCCTTGACGAACTCCTTGCTGAATTGGGAATGGCTGACTTAGGGACCTTTTCCATTTTACTGTCGCTGTTAATCCGGAATACAGGTTATCAATATTCTGTAGCAGATGAAGATTGATACCCTGTTCATACAGCTTGCACTTTAGTGATGAATGAACTACGACGTCAAATGCTTTTTGGGTGTCGGGTAATGCAATATATTGAGACCTGCCTTGGTCCTTGCATTCGCGCATGGTTTCTGATAGTACCAGCCCGGCCATAATGGGGGATAATACTTTAGTGAAGCCAAATTGTAAGCTTGATTGGGATGTTGGTAGCTGAGATGTGGTCTTTCCTAAGATGACATGTTCAAATATCTTCCAGATTATTGAAGTTACTGTTATACCACGGTAATTGTTTGGATCGGATTGGTCCTTTCCACGTTTATGGACTGGTGTTATTATTCCACTCTTGAATATGGCAGGGATCTGTTTCGTGGCTATTATAGTGTTGAACAGTCACGTTAGGTGAGGAACAATTATGTTACTGGCATTGCGAAAATGTTCTGCAGAGAGAGTAAACTCATCTGGAGATTTTCCGGCATGAAGTTGCACAATTGCGGCGGAGATCTCACTAGTTTTGACGATAGGGCATTTCTGATAATTCTGGCTGTAGCTTTGCTGAAGAAGCTTCAGATCTTGACTTGTTTGCTCTTGATAGTCTTGGTCGAATTTTCCATTCTGAGAGGATACTGCAAGGTCCTCGTAAAAAGCTGCAAAGTCGTGGCACTGTTCCTGTACATTTGTTGTATGTACCCCATCAGTGGTGAGGGAGTCTACCTCATTGCGCTTCGCTCGGACTCTGTTGATGAGTTTATAAAAATTTGGCAAATCCTGTTCAGCCATTATCCTGTCATAGAATGATTTTCGTTCAACCGCGACTTCAGTCCTCTGTTGAGAACGTAGTTGTTTGCTTAGAAGTCTGCGTTCAATATGGAGTGGGCGGTCCGATCCTGGCCTTCCTTCGCCTAACCAGTATTTATGGAGTTCCTACCATGCATGAGTAGTTTCATAACTTCAGGCGATGCTTACCACTTAGGGCCATTTATTTTGACCTGCTTTGTTGGAACTATTCTTCTTGTAGTATGTGTTATAGCATTCTGGATGCCACTGATGATATCATTCGGGGTAGAGTATTGCGATTTGTTGTTTACTTTGTCCAGTTCCACTGCCAGTGCGATCTGATATTCACGCTTGTCCACTTTTGACCATTCCAATTTGTGAATAGATGCCGATTTTCTCTTAATGCTGGGGAGCCTAGTAACGCTTACTGGAATATCGCTCGATACTGGAACATGTGTAGAAGTATTTATTGGGATGAATACTGCTAATAAGTACATTTGATAGGTTTTCGGCCTGTGTGCTAAAGAAATAATCGACCTGCAAGCAGTTCTTCCCGTGAATATAGGATGGTTTGTCTGCAATGTTGCTGACCATGGCAGTATGAGATTATGAGAAAGGATCTGGATATTGATTGGGAAACAGAGCTGATTGGATTAAATATTACTAATGCACTGGATATTATTATGTTAATGTACATCCAAGCACAAGAGAAATACATCCCAAGATCGAATAATAACAGTAAGAACAAAGAGCAAAGGCTGACCTGTTTAAATGAGGCATTAATGAAAAAGATTAGAAAGAAAGACAGCAGTTGGAAGCGCTTTATGGACACAATAGATGAAAATAAGTACAAAGAATATATTAAAATTAAAAATCAAGTTAAAGGATTAGTGAGAAAAGCCAAAAGAAATCAGGAAAAGATATATCTAAGAATGCAAAGAGGAGCCCTAAGATATTTTGGAAATATGTCAATTCCAAAAGGCTGTTAAAACAGGAATTGCAGAACTAAAAATAGCTGGAAATGAGGGAATACAGACTGCTAGAACAGATAAAGAGAAAGCGGATGTCCTGACCGACATTTTCACAATTGTTTTTACGAAAAAGCCATATACAGAAATACCTGAACTTGAAATTAAGCAGTTGAGTGAAGATTTCCAGGATGCAAGATTTACAACGGAGGAAGTGGTGAAAATACTGAACGAGACTGTGAAGAACAAAGCACCAGACCCAGATGGAGTCCATCCAAATGTAATCAAGGAGCTGAGAGAGGTGCTCTGTATACCTCTAATACTGATCGTCACCAAATCACTGGTAGAGATAGTAGTACCAGAACATGGAAAACAACTAATGTAATGACACTGTTCAAAAAGGGAAATAAATCAGTACCTGGGAATTACAGACGGTTAGCTTGATTAGTGTTTTATGTAAGCTGGTGGAGAAGTTAGTTAGAGCTAAGATTATGGACCACATAACCAGAAATAAACTGTTTAGTAAATCGCAATTTGGATTCCTACCTGGAAGATCTAGTAGCTTACAATTATTGAAGGTCATGGAGGACTGACCTGTATTATGGATAAAGGCGGAAAGATAGATACAGTGTACATGGGCTTCATGAAAGCCTTTGACACCATTCCACACCAACGTTTACAAGGACAGCTAAGTAGGTATGGTATAAGTCAACAGCTAATCTCATGGATTGAAAACTTCTTGTCAAACAGACAACAAAAAGTTGTCAATGGAGTTTCGTCTGAAAGAAGGCTTGTGACAAGTGGCATTCCCCAGGGTAGTGTGTTGGGCCCGGTATTGTTCATCCTTTACATAAACGATTTACCAGATATAGTGAAAGCAGCAACATATCTTTTTGCAGATGATACCAAGATATTCAAAGAAACAAAGGGTGTGGATGATGAAATGCAAAAGGATTTAGATGCTCTTGACAGATAAATGGCTATTGATGTTTCATCCAGACAAATGTAAAGTAATGACAATACAGAGGCAAAAAACGCAAGGAGGAAATAAAGACAGAGTATCATTTATATAAACAAAAAGGAGAGCATGGGACACTTGAGTTTGTGGATAAAGAAAAAGATATTGGTGTGATCATCGACAACAACCTATCATTTAAGGCACGCAGGCAAGCACAAGTAAACAAAGCAAACATCATTATGGGGATAATAAGAAGGTGAGAAAATATTTGTTTTGAACGCTCATGTCCATAAATGGCGAATATAGTTTGATGAACTGAATTCTTAACTAATTTGTTTATGGATGTATGCATTGTTTTGATCACACCCACACGGAAGAAAACTGATATACTCATGACGTATTTCCCGACATCACTGACTTGGTTGGACGCTTACGGTATGATGTAGCATGTTGACGTAACTGCATTACGAAATAACGGATCTGACATCAAAATTATCTGTTGTTCTATCAGTAAACAGGAACTATTGCCATAAACACCTACACCCACATTGTGTGACCAACCCATGTTCCTTCATTATAAAAGACCAACAATTTAATAGGGTTATTTAGAATATGATTTGATTCTCAAGATTACGTTCTCAGACTCAGGAATTGATGTTTTGTTGAAGAGAACTCGGGGAAGATCAACTGTTCAGGTACGGAAGCTTAGTGCTTAAAATCTGTTTCTAGATGTCAAATTTGGGCCACCAAGAGTGCCCTTTATAGACAAGTATTGTATACTGAGTAAATTCAATAGCTTCGTTAACCATTTAACGGTCAGGTTGATACAAATATGATCTTTCGATGCTGTCTTATAGCTGAACTATTTTATAGATAACAGGTATTACATGTGAGCGTAGCATTCTGAATTTGGTTATTATATAAATTTAGTTTGCATAATTCCATTGAGATAAAAGGACCAGGGTCATTTCTCTGCTTGTCATCCCAGGTGTAATTGTAGTCGTGCACAATGGCACATAAATAAGACTGGTGTTTGTCTGAAGTGGTATTGCTGTAGGCTGTTACTGTTTAAGGTTACTACAGTTTACAGAGATAGCATCTTCAAAGAGAAACCAATCGTTCATCGATTGCATATTCATGTTATTATTTTGACATCATCGTAATGATATACAAGTGCTCTGAATTATTATATGAGCACCAGTGGTTTATCGTTTTACAGCAATGAATACCGTTCTACTAGGTCTACTACTTGGGTACAGTTATTGTAACGCATATTTACTGCATTGTTCATTTTCTGCATTGTTTATTACTGTATCACTTTGCTATTGATATCGTTATTATTATTATTGTACTATATATGAGATAATTTCTGATTATATTTCAGAACACATCTCGCATCTTATGGTTTGAATAAACCTGACTTGCGCGTTGTTAGAAAAAATCTTTCCTCGCGTTGTTACTCCATCTCGTCCCGTACTGTTCAGTCCAATATTCACTTACCTATTCAAAGCATTGGCGAGGCCACATCTTGCATATGCAGTCAGTGTATGGGGATCACAGTGTAAGATGGAAGCCCTGGTGGTTGAAAATGTACAGAAGCGGGCAACATAGCTTGTCCCCATGCTGAAAGACTTAGATTACCCAGCCAGACTAAGGAAGCTTGGCGTGCCAATGCTCAAATATAGACGATTGAGAGGTGACATGATTGAAGTTTACAAAATCCTGAATGGAGTGTATGACACGGAGGTGACAGACAACATGTTTGAGGTAACAGAAAGCAGCTACACAAGCGGCCATAGCATGAGAGTACGAAAGGAAGGGGCCAAACTAGATTTAAGGAAACATTCCTTTACAAGCTGAGTCAACAATGTATGGAACAGCCTACCCAATGCATTGGTAAACATCGAATCAGTGTTTAAATTTGAGGTAGGACTCGATCGATTCTGGCAAGATCAAAAAATTACGTATGACTTTACTGCGGACTACAAAATGCCTGGAAGTCATGTGCATCCGTTGTATAAGTCAGAGGAAAATGAAGAGGCGAACATACAGGCTGAACAAGCCTAGATCAACAACAACATCCTAAGACATCCTAAGACATTGACTCAACATGAAACGCAGCACTAAGAATATTCGCAAGTACTTTTTCTATAGTGGTAGCCCTTTAATGACCTTTCTTGCATAGTTTACTGAACTTTGACAAATAGAGGCATACTTAGGTGCTTCGTTGTGCACAACTCAATTCTTGTCTAACAAATTGTAAATATGTTGTCGTATGCCATTATCATAGACATATGATATATAACTACCACGCAAGTGGTTGCTCCAACCAATTGGAGGAAGATCCAAAATCAGAATAGAACCAGAACGTACCCTGATAGCAAGCAAACGTTGGCCCAATGGTGGCCCACGTTTACCATTAGATTGGGCCAACATAATTTTCATCATTGGCCCAATGTTGGCAATACATTATTGGGCTAACGTTGAGACAACGTGCATAAATCTATGAAGTTATTTAAAATAGCACACCAGAAAGCATATGTTAACAATTTAAAAATTATAATGTGAATATATTATGTTGATTTTGTTTGCTATACTGTGAAATTTCCTCAGCTGGCCCAACGTCGGATCAACACTGGCCCAATGTTGACAAACAAGTGATACAGCCAACATTGGACCAATGTTAGGCCAACGTTGTAATGTCAACTGCGATCTGACAACCTGTTGCCAACGTTGGTCCAACGTATACCTGTTATCTGGGACCCTATTGGAATTCACTGCCAGCAACAGTTAAAGAGGCACCAATGGTTGAATCCTTCAAACGTAAACCAGACAAGCATTTCAAAGAGATGCTTCATAATTTTGACTAAACATGATTTGCATAAAGAGACACTAGTGTAGAGAAGGCGACTCGGATAGCCATAAACACAGTGAACATGCCATTTGTTTATCATTACAAAGTCGTACTGCAATTCTGCCAACACAGTGGACTGATCTTGGAGTAGCCTGTGCATAGATAAGAACACACTCGGTAGTGATTCCAATTAACGGTAGCTAATCTCAGCTTCCACGTCCACACTTTGTGGTTGCATGAAGAGACACTTACATAGAGGAGGAGACAATTGGATAGCTATGAACACAAAAAAATAAAACAACAGCAATTAGACCAACCATGGCCTCCACAAGTCAGCATGCACACAAATGCTAGGCGCAGCAGGGTGTGGACATGAGTGTAGGCGGCACACCACAGCTGATGCGAGGAACACCCATCTGCATCATAGCATTTCCCAAAACATAGCTAAAGTTTTTAATCTAATATTACTGATGTACAGACAGTTTATAGGAGACTTAATTAAGGGACAATGGCCAACTCATTCAAGAACAAACTAGAAAGATACTTCAAAGAACAATCTTTTGAATTGAACTCAGATAGGCATACTATAATTAAACACTGAGGCAATAACAAGCCCATGGCCTATGCATCGTAAAATGATAATGATGATGATGATGATGATGATGGTGATGACTCTGGTTTCATTGCATATAAACTGGAGCATCTACTTAAGATGGAAAGCAATGGCGAAGTTCTTTGCAGATGACACCAAACTCTACCGCATAATCAATGATGAAAGCAGCTGCGAACTTCTCCAAAATGTCTAAAACTCACTCGAGGCTTGGTCTAAAATATGGTTAATGCAGTTGAGCCCTGAAAAATATATCGTCCTAAGAATAACTTAAAAGAGGAAACAGAACAGAGAGACTTATAGTCTAGTAGATTAAGTAAAAACCGTTCAAGTTGTGAAACAATCACCAAATTTGGCATGTACGAGTTTTTAGGTATACTCTTTCATATAAAAGCAGAACATGCACGATTGGGCCCATCGGGAGCCATCATCTTGCAATCTTGTAATAAAGTGCCCGCGGTAATATTATAAAGTCTCATTTAAAGTCAATTAAACAATTTTTTCAGTGATTATCTCGTTTTGATACTACATGCAATGAAGCGTGTGGACAAAGCTACTGTGAATGTACACCCACGTCAAATTCCTGTAATAACTATGGCTCAACCATTGTTTTCCATTGCCAAGATAATCCAATGGACATGGCCAGATATCTTTGGGGAGAACACATTTGTGGTGATAATGGGTGGTCTCCACATAGAAATAAATTTGATGAAACTTCTTGGTGACTTCCTAAGTGGCAGTGGATGGACAACTATTGTTGTAGAATCAGATGTCACCACACCAGGTCGAGCTGACGTAATACTGAAAGGATCCCATGTAACTAGATCATGATATGTTCATCAGGTAACAGCAGCAGTCTTACATTTGTTGCAACTCTCTGCGTATGATACATATACGAAGTCTCTTCCTTGTCCTGGCCAAGCCATTGATTTCGGCACATGGTGTAGTTTGACTACTAAGGAGATTCCACAATTCCAATGCTGGGCTATGGTTTTGGAACTTGAACTTCTCGCTATGCAGTTTATTCGCTCAGTGCGTGAGCACAATTTTGCAAGATGGCTGCCAATTCACATAAAATATATGGTTCAGCTACAGCAACAAGCAACATCAGTTCATGCAGAGCTCAAAAGAGGGCATGTTGCCATGCAGAAAACAGCACATATCTTTTCTGCTATGTCTTTAAAGCAAGCCCATGAACAGATACATGAAAAGATCAAAGGTGATGGCGGCATAATAGGAATAACAAATAATCCATCTGCCTTGAGAAGATGGATCA
Source organism: Chaetoderma sp. LZ-2023a (assembly GCA_034401795.1). Classification (NCBI taxonomy): domain Eukaryota; kingdom Metazoa; phylum Mollusca; class Caudofoveata; order Chaetodermatida; family Chaetodermatidae; genus Chaetoderma; species Chaetoderma sp. LZ-2023a. The sequence goes on along the minus strand of CM067375.1, from coordinate 35,638,081 downwards.
CAGCTGGTCCAGAAGTGTCTCGAATTGTTCATGAGCTTGAAAATTGATTTCAGCTACCTACTAAGATAATTACACAACACCATATAGAATATTCGCCACTGTCTGTAAAAGTCGCCCAGCAAAGATGGTCCATGTTTGGCCATGTGCTAGGATGCCAGAAGAGACACCAGCACAGAGAGACTTGTGAAGCGATCTGCCATCAGGCTTAAAACCAGATACTTATTCGCAGATTACACCAACGTTTTCAGATCAATAGCTAATCAAAAAGACTATGAGGTTCTACAGACAGGCCAGAATATGATAACCACCTGGTTGGACGTATGGCTATTACGTTTCCATCCAGATAAGTGCAAGCATATGGGACTAGGAAGAGAACACGACTTCGACTATAACTACAGCTCAACAACAGATGGAACATCCCACCAGCTACAATCAATAGACGACGAAAAATACATAGGGGATGTAACAGATTCAAAGTTTGAATTTGGAAGGCACATAAGTAAGAAAAGCAATAAAGCTACACACATAATGGCAAAAATTAGAAGATCCTTAAGTTTTCTGGACGAGACAAACTTCAGCATTCTGTACAAAGCCTCGGTAAGGGCATAGCTGTCAGTTTGCTCAAATCACCCCAACATCGGAGGTTCGCCTGAAGGGTCTCTCCGAGAGGTAGTAAATACAATAAGAAAGAAAGATCAAACCTGGACTATGCAGCACCAATTTGGAGCCCATATAAAACGAAATATATAGAAGCAATAGAAAATGTCCAACATTGTGCCACGCGGCAATTACCAGGAATGAAGTAACCTTCTTATCCTGAACGTCTAAAGAAGCTCAAACTACAAACTCTGGCATACAGAAGAGTAAGAGGTGATATGATCAAGGTGTTCAGGATCTTGCGCGGCAAATACGATGCTGAAGTTTCAAATATGTTGCAATTACAGAAAGACTGTGTAGCCAGAGTGAACACCAGATGACATAGGTACACATTATTCCAACAAATAGACTATTCGAATATCCATAAGCACTCCTTCTCACTGTGCGTTGTTTCAGTATGGAATAATTTACCTGACATGGTCGTCGAAGCCCCAGCATTAGAGGCATTTAAATCTAGGCTTCATAGGAACTGGAACAATAGTGAACTCCTCTATGACAACTACAAGGCGACCATAACAGGAAACCATAATGAGTACAGTGCAAACGACATGACATCGAAGAGCCGACCATAGAAGCATACAGCCTGTAGTCGGAAGACATCCTAAGTAGACCTGAATAAGTATTAACCGCACCAGGCAGCATGGTAAAAGCACTGGCCATCTATCATGAGAGGGCATGGCTATGCATGAGCACATTGAACGGTGTAAATCACTGGACAACTTCTATAAAGATCTTGCTGCTCCTTCAAATTACCATGATTGTGGACAATGGACAAGTTGGACTCAGACATTCAATTAATACAGGAATTATATCATTCCAATGATCAGCTATGTCCAACAATTACTGAAAATAATGTTAGGTCATCAATACGTAATTTGCATACAGGCAAGTCCGCTGATGAATGTGGTCTAAGTGCTATGTTCTATGTTCCCCATGACGCACCGTGCAACAATGTCAGCAATACTGCCAAGCAGTGACACCAGGATTTTACTTTTTCTCCATGGTTCGCTGCCACGAAATGGATCACCATTTACTTTAGATGCATGCTTTGTAGATAGGTATATGTGGGTGAACTCTGTTCTGGATTCATTCATAAAGAGAGTCCATCGCTAGTGGCATACCCACTATGGACACTGAGGGGTTTTGTTTTGTGGAATTTTTCCCGCACGGATTTCAATGCAGCAGCGAGGTAACATGTGAAAAGCAAAAGGGATAGAGCATCTCCCTGTGGGGAATCGACTGATGTTTCAAACTCTACAGACGTCACTGACTTGACTGACGTCACTGCTAGAGTACCTCGAAGATATAACAGTCAAACTTGATTCAAAGGAACCTGTCGATGTAGTATATTTAGATTTCTTAAGAACTATTGTACCACACCAATGACTAAAAAAAACCTGAGAACTTATGGCATTGGCGACAATTTAGTAAGTTGGATAGGAAACTACCTATGTAACAGAAAACAGAGAGTCTGAATCAATGATGTGATATCAGACTGGATAGATGTTGCAAGCGATGTGCCACAAGAAAGTGTCCGGGGACCTATACTCTTTCTGATATACATAAATGACCTACCAGACAGTCTGACATGCCACTGCAGAGTATTTGCAGATGGCACACAGATATATGGCAACCCAGCTACCGGTAAGATTCAGGACAAGATAGACAAAGTATGTCAATGGTCGAAGACATGGCAGCTATCCTTCAACACAGATAAAATGCATGTCCTACATTTCGGTAGGAATAACACTAAAGCTAAATACTATATGGCAGATACGCCTGGTATGCTGATATGCAGCCTGTATCAACTTCAGATGTAGAAAAAGACCCGGGAGTGCACATTGACAGAAATCTCTCTTGTGGTATACATACAGGTAAGATCATATCCAAAGGCTAGCAGCACAATAGGACTAATCAGGAAAACCTTTACGAACATTGGCACATCGTGAGACCTATTCTCGAATACTGCAACTTGGCATGGTCGCCAATATTGAAATAACAATCGCATCTATTAGAATGATTTCAACGCCGAGCAACAAAACTTGTCCCACAAATCAGAGACTATAGCTACACGGAAAGACTTGAAGCCTTAAATCTAATGTCGCTGAAACATAGAGGGTTTCAAGGAAATTTAATTGAAACATTCAGGCTCATCAGGGATTTATATAATATTGATAAAGACAACTTTTTTAGTCATCCAGTATTACACAGACCAGAGGCCATATGTTCAAGCTCAGCAACAAAGATATTCGCAAGATATTTGCAAGCACGTTTTCGCTAATAGAGTGGGTACCACAGTGAAATTCACTGACAGTTACAATAGCCAAAGCGAGAACAGTCAAATTGTTTAAGAACACACTATGTACCTATTTCAAAGAAAGAGCATTTGAATTTGACTAAACAGGCCATATGTATACCAGACCATCACTGTGTCTTACCGACACAGTGGAATAACTTTGGAGTAGCTTGTGCATATAGGCAAGAACATGCTCGGGAGGAATTGCTATTACCGGTAGATAGGTCTCTGCTTTCCACGTCCACACTTGGTAGTTGCACGAAGAGACACTAACATAGAGAAAGATATTAGAATAGCAATAAACACAGAAAAAGACAGCAACAGAAACAAGACCAACTATGGCGTCCACAACTCAACATGTTGCCAAATCCTATGTGCAGCAGGGTGTAACCATTAGTGTAGGCGGAACACCGTGGCTAACGTTGGGAACACCCATCTGCACCACAACATTTCACAAAACAGAGCTGAAATATTGACAGGTTTGGGATTTCATTAAGGGATAAGAGTCATATCACTCAAGAACAAACCAGATATTTACATAAAAGAAAGAACATTTGAATTTGACTAAGCAAACCATACTATATAAAAAATAAGCCAATGGCTTATGCCTCGTAAAATGATGATGATGATGATGATGATGATGATGATGATGATGATGATGATGATGATGAAACTGCTCTTGGTTGGTTGGTTGTTTGGTTGGTTGGAAATCCTTCCGGTTTGCTGGGAGCACCCTATAACATAAGTGATGATATCAGCTCATAGCAGAAAAACTATGTAATATAGACGGACACTTAAATTTAAAATAATTTTACCTATAATATATTACTTTTCGACAAAGTCATCATGTCGTACATCACAGACGGAATAATAAAATTAAATGAATAGATATCACTTTATCAAAAGCTGAACGTTAATGGCCCGATTGTTGACGATCATTTTATATACATTGTCGTTGATGGACTTCTGCAATTTTTTCATTTTTTTCCTTTCATCTGTCAAATGCGTCCATCCAATCCAATTAATTTGGGTCACATTGACCTCTAAAAATGTAACACTGCACATAATTGACAATCAAATAAGGATCGATTCCATTTTCATTCAGACTTATTTTATCAACTCTGACTTCAAGAATTCTGCTCCAAACAGTCCAGCAATTCAAATTTCTTCAATCTAAAGTTGTTTCCCAGACTAAGCACCTACAAGATGGTTAGATCTTTTTACTAACAATCAATTCCCACAATTCACATATCCTTCCACCATGACTATGTTCAATAATTCAGATTTTTTCCTTCCAAATTATCTCCCCAAGATTGACCTCCATGACTAGCTCCTACCATCCATATAAATCAAACATTAATAATCAATATATAACCATAATATTGTATAGATCGTATGTATATAGTGTCCATAAAGATTCCTATATTTGGATATACACATATGACAGTACATGCATATACATGAGCAGATTTAAATTGAGTCAACTATTTATCAAGTCATGTGTCAAACTTAACCAAAATTGAAACTGGGTCATTTAGTGTGTGCACATCAATGTCTATTGAATACTAGATCATTTTTAATAAGAACCATTCTAATTAGATCTTTTGTCAACAAGTCTCTTCATTATAAATTCTTTTCATATGTAAAGATCATACAATTTCATCAAACAGAAGTTCAAACATGATCCAAGGTGACATGCTTTTAATGTAGTAAGTATCTAACCATAAAATAGTAGACCAGGTAGACTGTTGAATATGCATTGAGTTCCCTAGCAAAGAGATGGCTAGATTTATATGAATGTAGAAAATCTAAAGGTAACGCTTACTAAAATCTCCAACTCAAATATTATTCAACTGGACAAGCCATAAAACCTGAAATTAGTTAGAAATTGATTAACTTCTCACGGAAAAGACAGTGGTGAAATCAATAAATGATATAACTGTTTTCAAAATGGTTTGATCTAATTATGCCAATCAAGATTGACATTTCTAGTGCTCCATAGCCACTCGTTATCATTCTTCTTTATCACGGTTCAGTAAGGGTTCAATAAGGTGTTTGTGTTCGGTTGATGTCATAAGTTAGCTTTAGCTGGACTGTGTAAACGGTCCCCAAGAACATTGATGTGTTTGAACACTATTATAAAAGGTGTATATTATATTGAACAGAATGATTCTTATGACACAGTGTTAATATATATTTGCAGACATGGTTTTAATAAATATGTAGGTTAATAGTATTTGTCAAAGCATTTCATTTTTTAATGATCGTACTGCTAACCACCATTATAATTGTTTGTATTCATGTTTGAGCTAGTTGTTGTCGCATTTGCATGCGTGCGTGCGTGCGTACGTGCGTGCGTGCGTGCGTGCGTGCGTGCGTGCGTGCGTGCGTGCGTGCGTGCGTGCGTGCGTGCGTGCGTGCGTGCGTGCGTGCGTGCGTGCGTGCATGCATGTGTGTGGGGGCATGTGTGAGAACCCTAACCCTAGTCCTAGTCCGAGCCCTAACACTAACACTAACACTAACACTAACACTAACACTAACACTAACACTAACACTAACACTGACAGACAGACAGACAAACATCATGACAGACAGACAGACAGGCAGTCAGTCAGTCAGTCAGGCATGCAGGCAGGCAGGCAGGCAGGCAGGCAGGCAGGCAGGCTGGCTGGCTGGCTGGCTGGCTGGCTGGCTGGCTGGATGGCTGGCTGGCAGGCAGGCAGGCAAGAAGGCAGGCAGGCAAGCGGGCAGACAAGAACGCGGGCAGTCAGGCAGTAGAGCTGCGCGATATACCAATCTCACATCGTAAACTGGTTCAATATGGCGATGGTTTGCAAACCGCCATAATCATGCTCAAACCGAAAAACCGAGTTGAATTAAATTGTCGGTTTAGCCTATCCTGCTTAATCATAATTTTGTCACAAATATGGATGCCAAGTCGGCCAATATCGGTGTCTGCATTGGTCTTGAGAACTGTAAATTTTCAAACCAAGAGACGCCTTTTTAAAATTTTACCACTGGCTCGATAACGAAACAGGTCATTCCAGCGGTAAATTTACAAAAAATAATCTTCCGGAGTCTGCAAATCCTTATTACGCTACTGTTGGAAAGGTCTATTGTACCAATTCCTTTTTCGCCCACACCCCACCTCATAAAACCGATATTCGGTTCAACCCGGTTTGAAAATTGGCATCGTCACCGGTTTGGTATTGCGCCATTCCGTGCAGACAGCCAGCCAGGCAGGAAGACAGACAGACATTAGTTAAATTTCTATTCCCGGATGAGGCATATGACGTCAAAGGTTGAACGTTTTTCTCGCTGTCATCCAACGTTATCGCGGGTTTAGGAATATATAAACTATATTTGCGGAAATGTTGAAGAGTATATAATAACAGACCGTTGTCTGCTTTCTCTGATGGTGCCGATTTTGACATCAAGTTTTGATCTTGGGATAAATGAATGACGCGATGGTACCTGCATATCAATATAATTGTCACTTTTGTATCAACACTCTCACTGGGGCTATGGCAGATACTGTTTTTAAAGTTTCATCTATTAATATGAGAGTTTAAATAGTGTGTACATACATCGAGTCCATCTCTAGATACTTATGTCTTCATACTAGCCTCAACACTTCCTGAGATATTGTAATATTCATGTAATTGGCAGGTATCTTCATAGCCAATGGCCATCTTAAGGTTCGGCAACTAATGTATGAACATAACAAATATATTCCATAAATTTGCGATAGTGTGATAAACATCTTAATCTATTCAATCTGTACATATATGAATGATGTCGATAGCCCTATCACCGATAGATATATCAGCGTGCCGTTATCATGGTTCTTGCCGAATAGGATTCAACATAGGACGTCATAGGGTTAATTAACTCGCAGAAAATTATAGAAACATAGGGTTTTTTAACACCATTTTAACCGGATTTATATATAAATATCGCAGGAAAGTATTGTACAGTAGCTTAAATATAAGCTCTACGATAGAACTGCGTGTTTTTATGCAAACGACGGTGACCCTTCTTGTGGTCCCCTTTAAGGGGTACACGAGGCTCTTGGAGTATAAGCATATGATGGATTCGGGGGAATTGAGATAATATGTTCAGATTCAAAATGATTAAAATAAACGATGTAAATTACCTTTTGCAGAATCCATTGCGTTAATTATGGTACCATTGATTATGATAACTGTCCTTGTAATCGCTAGGAGTATTTAAGTGTATCCAACTCTCTTACATCTAGGTCGCTTATGTAAAGTTATATAACATGTGTATGTGTTCGATACATGCTCTCACATATTCCTATTATAGAGGGCAACGCATAAATAGAGCACAATTCTAGTCAATCGGGGTGACCTCAATAGGGTTGGAGATAAAGTACACACGCACGCACGCACACACACACACACACACACACACACACACACACACACACATACGAGTGCACGTACGCACATACGCGCTGATCACGCACGCACGTGCGCACGCACGTGGGAACGCAAGCTTAGCGCTGGTTGTTATGAATGTACATCGATTGTAAGGCCGAGGCCACCTATGATCATACTGAAAGCAAAGGCAGAGATGGCATATGCATACACTCTGACCATACGGCAATGATCCCCACCCCACCCCACTCCACCTCCACGAGTTCACCACTTCAGATGAAGCACATTTGACTGCTGTATACGCGTTATGCCAATCGAAGTGGTAACATCAACTTTTGTTTAGATAAGCTCGTCAATGACACTACCGCCATAACGTCCGGCAAGCGGATTATCGTGGAGCGGATAGCAACCGTTGCCATCAGCTCTAATCCTAACGAAACCTTATCAATGCTATTTAAATGCATGGTAACATCAGCCGCCATCGAAGCTGGAATTGGAAAGTATAATAATATATCAGGAAACTACACAGTGGATCTCATATTTGTATAGTTATCCGAAGAACAAAAAATGTCCCAGCTAACGCAGCATACTCTTCCAACGCTGGCCCGATAACTTGTCCGATATTGGTCAAGCATCGGCCCAGTAAGCTACGTTATCAGGGGTTATGACGCCTCATCTAAAAACTGGTCAGAGCAAAGATCCCATAACACATTGCCGGGCATGTAAAAGTTTCCAGACCAGCGAACGGCCGTTGAATATTTTAAAACTATTTTGAATGTTTATTAAATTTGTAAACGCTTTGTTCATCATCAATCAAGCGTTCATGGAAAACACAGCTACGCCATTCACGACGTAACAACTTATGACGTCATCATACACGTCACGTAGTTGATTACGACGTCGTATGATTGACTGAGAAACTATTTTATTTACACTTTAATAAACATGCTGTTGAATATTTTGAAACTAATTTGACTGGGCGGTTTCAAAATATTCAACAGCTTACCTCTACAGTCTTCTGGAAATTGAGATTCCAAAAGTGTATGATCGAACCCAACACGGGCGAAGCGTGAGTGGAGCTTACCACGTGACGGGCGGAACATATCTAAAACCGTATTTCTCCATTGGCATTGTTTCAAAAGGCGCATGGATTGATGCTCTATTCGTCCGTCCAGCCAGCCAATGGACCTTTCCAGTTTTTGCTAAGCCCCGACCACCTCTCGCTAAGCTCCACCCACACCTCGCTCGTGTTGGGATTGCTCGATCCCTGAACTCTGTGACCATTAATTTCCAGAAAGCTATACAGATAAGCTGTTAAGTATTTTGAAACTAATTTGACTGGGCGCTGTTGCTGCCTAAGGTAGCAACAGCGTACATTCAAATTAGTTTCAAAATAGTCAACAGAACATTTCTTAAATGGTAAAGACATAGAATTCGTACAACAACGCATAGTCCGTCTTCAAATATGCGTTCGTGACGTACTGATCCATGATGTCATTCTACACGCCAGGTAGTTAATTATGACGTTATGTGATTAATGGGTAAAGTGGAAAGATCTATTCTCACATTCATTCACATCGACTGATCATAGCTCATTTACAACGATAAATGAACGTGTACGTGATGAGGACAGTGGCCAATGATATACGCATAGCTGCATGAGGTGATATCATGGCATCAAAAACTAGGTGACAAGAAATGCCATGTGCATGGGGTATATTGATATTGTTAATTCAGAACCCAATATTCAGAACATGTTTTCCTTCAAAATTAACATTAATGTCAAGAATGTAGTATTATAAAATTGATATTACACATGACCATAACAAACAAACATTATTGGAAATGAATCTTAAAAAATATAAGTACTATCATATGGCGCCAGTTAAGTTAATAAGATCATCTGCCGTTTCCCGTCCCGCACTATAATAAAAACAGTTACTTTATATATTTCAGATAAAAAAGGTTATTTTGAAAGCTATAATCTTAAAATTATGATTTATAGTTATTTTGGCTCCCAATTAAAACAAGCTCAAATGGCATCCTGTCGACGTATCGAAGCGTATATCGAATGCATCATCACATCTGATAGATATCGGCATCGTCAAAATAATTTCTATTCAATCTATGATTTTAATTAACGGTCTTTAAATTATTAACAATGTTTTATGGTTTATAAAATAAACTGATGTTAATAGCTCGCATCCTATATGCGCATCTTTAAAACGATGAGAATTAGGGCTGCATTGACCCATTTCACGATGAAGGCTTCGGCACTGATTTTAAGTAATGATAATTTGCAGGACAAATGAAGACTATTTTTGAAAATTTACAACTGGAATGGCTGGCTCGATAGTCGAGACAGTCATTCCAGTGGTGAGTTTTCAAAAATAGTCTTCTCTTGGCCTACAAATGGATATCCAATAGGTAAATCGTTTGATGTTTTTGACAAAACTTAGCCATTAAATGGTTAACTCTGTCTATTTATTAAAAGTTAGCCTGAAACCGGAACGCACCACAAACAAGTTTGATCTTTGTTGTATTTATACCCAAACCCATTGTTCAATAGTTAAACCTTCCTGTTATTGAACATCTACTGAAACAAATAATTATGAAAGTGTTAGGGTTTTCTTCCTGGTTTGTCGTTCTTCTGTTCATCAAAGGTAAGAATACGGTGATGTATGCACCAATATAGATAGCGAGATAGATGTAAAGTACAGCTCAGAAATGCTCAGATTCAAAATAAAACGTAGCGTTGAATATGTTAAACATAATTGGATTGGAAGGCATTGCTGCCTAAGTTAACAATGTCTTCAAATTTAATTATATTTCTTACATCGCGTTCAAAATTCTATTAACTGACATTTTTTTGTTATTTTATATTTTTGAAACATTTAAAGTTATTTCTGAACTGTAATGTAATAGGTCCGGGTCAAACATTATTAAAGTAATTACGTAAATTTGTACAGTATACATTTTGATTGTTTTGAATCTAATTCGACTGACATCTGCTGATAAAGTATTCAACAAGACTTTCCAATACATCATAACGAATTTGTCGTTTTTCGCATCAATGTGTTTAAAGGGTTACATAGGCGTCCATGCTCATGTAACTCTTGAAATAAATTGCATTTTACCATCGCCCCTTAAGGGGTAAAGGGATTTGCGATCCCGCCTGCCTGCCTGCATACCGGCCGGGCTGCCTGGTTGCCTGTCTGCCTGCCTACCTGGCCGCCTGCCCGTCCGCTGGCCCGAGCGCCCGCCGCCCGCCCGCAGCCCACCAGGCAACCTGCTCGACCGTCTGCCCGCTCGCCCACCCTCTCGCCCGCCTGCTCGCTCCGTCCGTCCGTCCGTCTTTCTGTCTGCACCTGTATGACAAAACTATTACTTTGGCGCAAATTCTATCACAAGGTAAGAACATGTCGTAAAAGAGGATTTCCATACTTTGGCCTGGATCCGGATAAAAGAACCCGGATCGTGATCGAATCAGATTCCGGAATTTAGGGATATCTCGAAACCGATCTTGGTTAGAATTTAATACAAGAAAGAGTGTTACAATACACATTCCACAATCTAGAAAATTTGAAAAAAATCCGGAAAATCCGAAAAGCTTTTACAATGTGACAACAACGGGAGGGCGAAGGCGTCTACAATCTCAGATTACTCTTGTTTAATTTTGTAAGGACATCATGATATTTGTTATTTCACCAAAGCCTTCATCGATGAACGATACATAATGGATAGTGATGGCTTAGTTACCTAGTACATGATGAAGAGTAAAATCATTGGTTCGCTAATGCGCATATCCTCTGCCACCGAAATTCCTGAAAACAAACATGCTTAAATTATTGACTTATAGAGCCTTAAATTGTGCATCGACATGTGAGGAAACGAAATAAATCTTAACATATTATGATTTTATTCCATATAAATTAATATAATATTTTTAGGTTATAAAATTGAATTAGAGACACAAGTCATACATAATGAAATCACCCTATGTTAACATTTATTACGTTTCATTACATCTAGTCAAACAATTTTAGCCACTAAAAGTAATCAATTTAAGCAATTTTATTTCAAGAATTTTTGTATGAATGTGCACTTTAAAAGGTGAGTAAAATCAAATCGTTAACCGATTTGCCAAGTATCTGCCAGGACAGACAGAGACGCAAACAGACACACATATTAAAATGCAATGTTATCTTTAGCTATCGACCAACACAAATTCATAGGTACCTCTACTAGCCATAGCGACTGATTTAAGATTGCAAAGTAGTTCTTTCATCCCGTCTCACAAGATTTATGGGTGCATACTCGCGGCGGTGTGGTTGGAGATTAAATTGTTAGAATTTTAAACTCTTGGAGGCTAAAATTGTGGGCCTTGACGAAGTGAGTCTAGGTCGGATTTAGCTTGTGATGGTTTTATTACATATAGACTGATATGATATTTGTGCTCTGAAATTGAACTAGAGACACTAGTCCCTAGTTCATTTAAGTAACTGAAAATTATGATGGCTTGTGCAGGGCGAAATCATCATGTGCTGAACTCTGTTTCGTTTTCATAGCGTTGGGGTACACACATTGGGCTTCCGAGGGGGCTCCGATAGTTCTGTTATCTGGCATTCAACTGTGAATGTGCACTTTTATTAGACTCACGATCATGTATCACAAGTATAATTGTATAATTTAATGTCACCAAGTTAGTAGATATAGTATAGCAACATTGTGTATTCATTCCTGTTACACCATGAGACATTTACTTTTTAATATAATTGTATGAACGACGCGGTTATAAGACCTGTCTTATCGCGCTCCCTCTAAGACAAAAAATAAATTTTGTTTAAAACAATGCCATCTTTCTCCTAGGAGGATAACTGAGGTAGACATATGAGTCTAGCTATGTACATGTGTATGCATTATTCACAAATATTCCAGGGAAAGGCATTATTCAATGGAAGGTTAATTATCAATGGCTTTCTCTGATTTATCCTACAGGAGGATTGGTGGATGCAGAACAAGGGTCATGCTCCAAATCATGCTGCCCAGAGTCTACTTACTGCTGTGGTAAGCATGACGAAATAATGGAACAAAATACTACTACAACAACAACAACAGCAACAACAAAAACAACAACAACAACAACAACAACTAGGACTAATGCTTGACAATAATAACATCTACGTACGTGCCAGTGCCTAGAGATATGGCAAGTCTGGAATATACACGAATTCGTGTGGTTGTGAGTACGCTAGGCGATAGGTGCCGCAGAACTGCCTGGGTTTGAACCTCGCTCAGGTCGAAAATTGAAAAATGTAAAAATTACATTCCGATGATGACTGTGCTATATCCTAGTGCCAGTACGTCGTCAATGGCAGGGTTTCTAGAACTAACGCGTGACAATAATAAAAACGACTACTACTATCAATATTTACCTTCCGACTTTTTAGTTTCTTTTTTCTACTATTGCGCATTATTGTCAGATCGACTTATATTTCTTACATTGCTAACTTATTGTTGTCGAATTTGTGTCAGTAGAGCCATCTTATGTTAACCATTAGGACTCGGAGGGTTGAATTCGAAATTCCATCTGCAAATTATCAACAATCATGTTAATTTTCAAAAGTTATTTGACTGGGAGCTGTTGCTATCCATCGCAGCAGAGGTTCCAGTCAAATAAGTTTCACAATTTTAACAGCTTACGCACATCATAGCTACCGTAAATATTTACATTCTGCGAAGTTCATGGTTCAAAGGGTAAGCAATGTACACTCAATGGAATTTCCAGAGCAATAACGTCATATGACGTCATAATCGGCGAAGCGGCGTGTAGGATGCCGTCATAATCAATACGTCATAATTGATTCTATTAGGCCCGTCTTTAACTCTTAATAGTACGACACGTTGTAAGAATTGTATGCCTCTACTATTTAGTAAACATGCTGTAGAATATTTTGAAATTAATTTGATTGGGCTCTGTTGCTGCCATAGGCAGCAATAGCACCTAGTCAAATTAGTCGCAAAATATTCAACAGCTTATCTGTAGTTTTCTGGAAATTGATAGTCAGGGATTTCAGAGATCGGTCGATCCCAACATGAGCGAGATGGGGTGGAGCATAGCTAGAGATTGGCGGGCCATTATTCATATTAGTAGCCCTCTCTGTTAATGGCTTACTCTCAACTTTCATGTTACCGACGCCGGACGGAAACTTTACAACAAACTGTCTAGATTCTGTATCAGTTAAATGACTATCTAATGGACATCTTTTGAATCGTTCTGTTACACTGTCCTGAGAATGTGCCGTATCCAACCTGCCTGTGGACACCTGCCTGCGGATACCTGCCTGCGGAAGCCTGCTTGCGGAGGCCTGCTTGCGGAAATCTTTCCAGCATCAAAGAACATGCCATCTCACGCTATCTATTTAGTAGCGCCTCAATTTCAGTGACACTTGAACTATATCTGTACTGATGACCAATTGGTACTCAAGTAGCTATACTATTGAATATTTAATTATTTACGTATATTGGTACGGATGACTACTAGGTACCTTACCAGTCTTAAGGCCGCATCTTATGTTTTCTGTTTCTTACTGTGAATATTATCCTTATTTAGTGTGGGTGCTTTCAACTACCCGCACCATAAGGTCCAATGACCTGTGATACTTTATTATCATCATATTCGTTAAATTGTGTATTGGTTAGTTGTGTATATGGCAAGTAGCCATCTAGTTAATATGTTTTGTTTATTTGTAAACATTTTAGACCGCAATACGCTAGGAAATACTATACAGCAACATATATATCCGCATCACTATATTCCCACCAGCATCAATTTTGAACTCAGGTCGCTGATCATGCTCTAATTGTTTGAGCCTAACGTGTTACCAACTAAACCTGGCTATTCTAGCTCAATAGGATAGGTTTAAAGTAGTTAGGGACAATTTCTGCGCAGGAGATGCATAGTGTACACCTCTTTTCCAGTTGTTGTGGTAATGTAGCCTCACGCACCGGCAAGGTTGTGTAAAATTGGCCAGTTACCTTTAGGGCCTCTTAATATATCGAGGTATTGTCTCTTTCTACGATTCTCCAGCCGCAAGGCTTATTAATTGTTTGGATTCCCATCGACACGTTATCAGGATCCGCCCCTGGGAAACTATTGGAGGTTTCCGAGCGGTGATAGATAACGTGCCAATCTACATACACGTCCTCTTGTATCTTCAGATACTAGTTAGGTGGATACCCCCGCCAAAGTAAGAAGCACTTGAAAATAATAATATTAATTAATATGTTGTAATACCGGCATCATGGAACATAACCCTAATGACTGGTCACATGTTAACTCCGTAGCACGCTGTGGCGGACGAGATGCTGATCCCAAACCAACTCGTTGTGGTGTCTGGGTGAGGTCTTAGAACCCACCACGCCCTCACGGGAAGGACGCTAGAAATGGATATCCGTCTCTCTAGCCATACCATAAATGACATGATGCTTTCTAATAATTGTTTATGTGAACTGTGAAACTTGTCCTGGTGATGGTATATGCGGCTGCGAGGCAGGGGGACCTGATCATTATTTGATTCAGGAGCCTTGCTCCGTAACATGTACGCACGCTATCATTCGGAGGTAGATGCTATGCGGGGCGACTTATGGGAAGCCGGGCATTTTCCCCTGATGGATAAACATATCTAAAGTTAGGTAGGAATCCCTGCCACTTGCGGCCAAAGCTTGTCTTCGTTACTAACAACTAATTGGTACGTTAGAATGTAACAGAAGGCCCACAGAAATAAAGTGGCAACTACCGATGCAGCAACTTTGGAACTACATAAGACGGTGAGCTGGAAATTCTTTGGAAATCGTTCATCCCGTCTTCACGTAAACCAGTGTGCATCACCTTTAATTGTAACTTCACTAGGATTTTCAGCACTTAGCATTGTCTGTTTGAACAAAAGAGTGGCCCTTTTTGCCAACTCTTTTCCTCCGCTTCAGCATTGAAGGCACGTCCTGTGACGGAGGCCCATGCGAGGCACTTTCCTCTCGCAACAACAACATTTTCTTTGTGTGTGTGTTAGGGTTATATTAGTTTATATTAAACTATCGAGTGACTTCGTTGTGATGCTCTCTTACAGGGGTACCTCTGCGGATTCAAGGATCTGCCTAGTACCTCCGGCGAAACCACGTGGAAAGGACACCGGATGGCTCTATGTTGTATATTATTGTGCTCATTACTGTCAAATGAATATAATTGTTTGTATATTACCTATTAAATCTGTGACTATTTAATTATTAACATATTGTCCGTTACTCTAAATTGGAATGGACTGACACACCGGTGACACAAACAGTAGGGACGACACCATTATGGTTCAATCTCGGCGGCAAT
Organism: Chaetoderma sp. LZ-2023a; assembly: GCA_034401795.1. NCBI lineage: Eukaryota > Metazoa > Mollusca > Caudofoveata > Chaetodermatida > Chaetodermatidae > Chaetoderma > Chaetoderma sp. LZ-2023a. The sequence continues at coordinate 35,622,348 of CM067375.1, read as the reverse complement.
GGTCGCACAGCCCCACTGGAACATGTGTGTTCCACTGGATCTGGAGGCCGGTATTTGTCTTTGGAGAGACACGATACCGAATTCGTAACCCCGAGAACTGCAGCTAACCAGCCCTCCCGCACATCATGCACTTGCGGTGCGATGGAGCAAAGTGACAGGACGGATCAGCGCATACCCCCGCGAGCTACAGTGCGTCTATTTTAGCAACACGTCATACAGTACACTGGACCCGACACCATTACCACTAATGTACTTAACACATAGTAAGCCTACTGGGATGAGGGGGCAGTTGGGCCTTGCGACTGAAGAATTATTTCATTACGTTCAAATATCAGAGCAGCTGGTCTACGAATGCATTTATAAATTCAAGATACATATAATCTAAATGCTTTTATGTTGCCACATGACTAACACCGGTGTAATACTGATGGAACGGTGCCATATTAGTTTACCTGGCCAGAATGGCCAACTGAGTTTATGCCATAGCGACCGTCCGTCATCAGTCCGTCATCTGGCCATCAATCATTCGTTGTCCATCTACTTTTTCTTTAAACGACGTCTTCTCGTGAACCACTAGTACGATTTCAATTATATGTGGCGGGACTAATCCTTAAGACACATACACATGGTTTTTCAAATGATAGGAATCGGGCAATGTGGCTGGCGGGCAGCTAGGCCTTTGGCCGATCTGTAGTAAAGTCTTTCAACATCTTTTCAGAAATTGCTTCAGGAATTGATTCAAAACTTATGAAACATCCCCGAAGGTAACAGGTTGTAAATGTGGGATTGTCTTGTGGGAGTCATGACCCCGCGGGATGTCTTATACTTTCGAGTAAGTCCCGAAAGAAATTATACTTTGAAAATACCAGGTGAGCTAATGGACTGGATGGCATTTATGTTTTAATATATAGCTTGATAATTACATCAGCCAGTGCTGATGATATTGTTGATAAATATTGGCCATCTATATTTCCGATAAATAGATGGAGTGCTAATATAGCACACTGAAACTAAATGGATGTAGTTGTAGAATAATATTTGAAATAGTCGAATTGATTAGAATAGATCCCACGGTTCTGAGTTGATGTGTATTTGGAAATAGTTTGAATGAAAGTTGTTGCTGTTCAGTCGGCACACACTTTTATAATATTCAGCAGTTGTTTGAATCGATAGTTTAGAACATAATCAATGTATAAGAATCATTGGAATCGAACGTGACAAACGGACTTAGTTGATGATGTAGGCATTCTAGAATCTCACATGAGAATAGGACAACACCAGCTGGCAGTGAGATCATGCAGCTCATGTGCCTATTAACTCTAGCACCCTACAGGCTTATCCAGCATAGGCAATGGACAGGACATGGACATTGTAGCGTCCTGTAGGAATTAATAACATAATCGAAATTTGTATATCAACTATATGTCACTCATACAATGGCATGCAACAACAACACATTCCTTAATGTTGTTAGTTAGCTGACAGATCGCACCAAATCAGAACCAGTCACCACCGCTTTGTCTATGTGAGGCAGCATCTCCATAGAAGAATAGCACAGAGTTTGATTGGTCAGGATGACGTCATAATCAATGAGCGTCGATCAAACTCTGTAGCAAAGAATTAAGTAGAATAGGTGTTACATCCAACAACGAAATGAAAGGATCGTTGATTGGTCAGGGGGACTAATATTTATTAGGTAGAAACTTCTAGGAAGGAATACGCAGAAGTTAATTGGTGGACTGATTATCCGGGCCAATCAAGGTGTGCTTATGACGTACCTAGAAGAGTCATTGGAACAGATTCAGGAGGAATCTCATTATTACGATATGTATAGAACCTCAGAATTAGAGATTCTGAGTACCATAAAAGATGGACTTTCAGGTATAGAAAGTTATTCAATCCACCATCGTGAATCACTGAGCGTCACGCTGACGTTCAGAAGTCAGAGTTATTGATTGGCATAATATAGCTCTGTAATATTTCGAGTAGTTTAAGGCGCTTTGATAGTTTCGCACAGATTAATTGTACTAGTTTGATTATGAGCAATCTTGCTCGCAAATAACCGTTTGTAAATTTGTACAAAGTTCGTTTTAATAAATTTATCAACTTACGTATATGTAAGTCAAGAGTTTGTTGGTACATCCAGTTAGGAAATTAGCTTAGGAATCATTGTCAAGAATCTAATCTAGAGTTGAAGGCAACCTTCAATCCTTACCTAGTAATCTTCATTGTCAGATCAGGCCCAGCAGTCTTATGGAAATATCGTCACTCACCATCTTTATGACGAGGCGAGCCAGACTGCTACGTCGCCTTCTCCGCCACTGGCTAGCCATTGTCGCAGCAACACTTCCAGCTACCGGTAGAGAAGCGGGACCACCGTCCCGTTAGTAAGAAGTTATTACCCGGAGATCGAAAATCTTCTTTGGCGAGTCTGCCAGGATTTGGATCAGATTCGTCATCGTTAGTATCACGTATTTGTGTTCAGAGTATTATTCGAACGGGAGTCAAATCAGTGCAACATGTAAGTACATTAAAAAAATTATGTCTAATACGCCAACAAGGCCAGTCATCGCTGTTTTGGACGATATTTGCGATCGTGTGTGTCAGTTTATAAACTTAGCGAAGATATCTGAACATCCAAAAGTTATTCACAATCGTGAGTATAAAGAGAACACTATTATTAAGATAACTACTGACATTAATTGTGAGGAGCAACCGCGACTCAAACGAGTTATTATCCAACTGTACTATCAGTAGCCTATATTGTCAATTATATTGCTGTTATATTGGTAGACCGACATGGCCACTCCACGTAAGCCCGACCCGAGTCTACCCTCACCGATGCAGCCGAGAGAGGCTCCAATTCCGATGGCGTATACGCATGAACTGCGCCAGGAAACTACTGAAGCAATGCAGCACTTGGGCACCTCCATGGCCCACACCATCACATGGGAGAAGGACCGGCGTGAGCAGAACCGAGTCTTCAGACAGGAGGTTCGTGAGTTGACACAGCGGATCAAGCCCTGTGACGGCCTTCTCCCTGAGGGGGTGCGTCAGTTTCTAGAGGAAGCACGTCGTGTTTGGGAAGCAACCGAAGGCAACCTCGATGGCACACCGGTTTATATCGTGACGAGGAAGGATTGTAAGAAGGAAGATCAAGGATCTCCAAGCAGCTATAGAGTTGACAGAAGACGAAGAAGGGTGTAATGACCTGTTACAGGCAATGAACATCTCACCCCGAAGAGATCAGGAAATGGAGGTAGATATGATTAAGGAGGAAGAGGGGAGAGGTGTATGGGCGGTAATCAACTCGATGAAGCGCCAGATTGCTCAGCAAAGCAAACTTATTGAGAACCTTTGTGGTGTGATCGAAAACTTGCGGAGTGGTCTGGTCTTTCGACCACGCAACAGGCACCACCACGACAACAAGGGCAACCGCAAAAGCCACGACAACAGTGGAAAGCCAGAGCTACACCAGAACCTGTATCTAAGAAGCGAGAGGCGCCAACATGCTTCAATTGGGGTCGACAGGGCCACTTCAAACGTGACTGCCCACAGGCAGTACAACCTGCGCCGAATCGTGCAGCACCTCAGGCAATGCATGTGCCACGGACACAGCGACCACCAATGACATGTTTTAACTGTGGTAGGTTGGGACACCTGGCTCAGGACTGCTATGCAGTACCAACTGCACCATCACCACTGAAGCGATCAGTGACATGTTTCCAGTGTCAGAAAGTGGGTCACTACCAGGGTGACTGCACCTCACACCAACAGGCACCACCGCAGCAACATGCCATGAAGCGACCGCGACAACAGAACGACAACGATTTTCGGGAGGAATCGCAGATGCAGATCGATCAAGTGGATCATCATAGCAACTATGATGATCGTAATTCTTATGATTCCGAACGTGAACCAACAATGCGCGAGTACTCAAGAAACACTCGTCGGGACATAGCCAACCGTATGAACCACGACAAGGGATATGAGGACCGCCACGAGTTTGTGCTGACTGAGGAGGGCACGGATGAGTATGGCCGTTATTCATACGGCATCGGAGGAGACTCATCCGGCCGGAGGAGATCGTATGTGGGGGTTGTGAACGGGAGCAGAAGTCCATTAAATGAGTTCGGAGGGAACCAGTGATGACTGAACGGTTCCTTATCCAGCTCGAAATGGAAGCGAGCAGTCAGGGAAACAGGGGTGAGTACATTGATACTGGTGCTAGTACTTCCCTTGTTAGGAAAGATATATGGCAGAGCATTCCAAATGCTAGGCCATTAAGAAAGGCTAAGACTTTGTTAGCCGTGAATGGGTCACCGATGGACATTTTGGGGGAAACCCAAATTAAATTCAAGAATGCCCGGCCTATTCCAAGTGTGATTGTGGGAAGCATGAGGCATGAATGCTTGATTGGTGCCGACGCCTTGTATATGGGAAATGCAAGGATTGATTACAAGACCAAATAAGTAGTATGGTTTGGTCAAGTATATCCCTTTAAGATTCCGTATAGAAGTCAGAGTGACTATGTATATGCCAGTTGCAAAGAAACGACCGGATACGCAGTTATTGACAAAGTACTGAGCGATTTTGCCAAGAATTTCGATACGGCTCGTCCAACCACGTTAGGACGTATACCCCAGGTGAAATGTACGATTCCAGCAGGAGATCACCCTCCTATTAGGCGGAAAGCCTATCGGCTACCATTTGCTAAGCAGTACTTGGTTAAAAATCAAGTTAAGGAAATGCTAGCCACGGGCGTCATAAGACAGTCATCATCACCTTGGGCGTCACCCATCACCTTGGTCCCAAAGAAGGATGGTGATACTAGATTTTGCATGGACTTTAGGAAATTGAATTCCGTATGCCGTAAGGATAGTTATCCGTTACCGAATATATCCGACATTTTTGATTCGATGCGGGGCACAACGATCTTTTCTACGATGGACTTGAAGTCCGGCTATTGGCAGATACCCATGGCCAGCCAAGACATCGAGAAAACAGCGTTCGTGTGCAGTGACGGTCTGTTTGAATGGATTCGGATGCCGTTTGTTTTTTGCAACTTAGGTGCCGTATTTCAGAGGGCGATGAACAATATTTTCCGCGAATATGTAGGAAAATATGTGCATGTTTTCGTCGATGACATAGTCGTATATTCACGAAATCCGAAGGAACATGCACATCATTTGCGCCTGGTCATGCGCAAGATTCAGGCGTATAATTTACAATTAAAGAAAAAGAAATGTGACTTTGCCAGTAAGTCTGTTGACTTGTTAGGGTATACATTTCGGCGCAAATTGTAGCTCCTCAGAGTCAAAAGGTCAAAGTTATATGAGAAATGTCACCACCCCGTGATGTGGGTGAAGTTCGTAGTTTTCTCGGAGCTACAGGTTATTATCGATCTTGCATAAGAGGCTATGCCGAAATTGCCAAGCCTCTGATAGAGTTAACTAAGTAGTACAAGATATTTGAGTGGGGTAAGCATGAACAGCAAGCGTTTGAGAAATTAAAGAACTTGCTGTGTAGTGAGACTGTACTCACTTATCCGAATTTAAATGCACCGTATAAGTTGTATACTGATGCATCTAGTTATGCAATAGGTGCGATACTAGTGCAGGTTGATGATAAGGGTATAGAGTGTGTCATCCAGTATGTTAGCTCTACTCTTAAAGACAGTCAGTTGAATTGGCCTGTAATAGAGAAGGAAGCTTATGCTGTGATTTATGCATTGAAAAAGCTTAGGCCTTATCTATTCGGCGCGCAGTTTACCGTGTATACTGACTGCAAGCCCCTGAAGAGTTTGTTTGTGGGAGAAGTTAAGAACACGAAGGTGCAGCGCTGGGCAGTACTGATTGCCGAATATGGATGTAAGTACATCCAAGGCTCGAAGTATATTCGAGCAGACATGTTGTCTAGATTACGTCATCCAGAGGTCGCCACATTAGATACTGGTGACTACGTCATACCTGAAGTGTACGAAGGCATTCTACCTCATGTTCCGTTGGAGGTGTATGACGTACCGTATGATGAACTATGTGCTGAACAAACCAAAGAATACCCAGAGTTGTTTAAGAACACACCGGAGGAGTACATGGTAAATAATGGCATATTATATTCTTTGATTCCACCTTCAGCATTGGATGCTGAGTACCCCCAGAATCTTACTACCTACCCTGTTCCATGAGAAAGTACTCCGGAAGGCTCATGAGTGGGCCGGTCACCAAGGTCTGAAGAAGACCATCGGTATGGTAAGATATTCTTTTGTCTGGACATTGCTAAGGAAAGATGTGGTACATATGCTTGATACGTGTACGACGTGCCAGGTCAACCGACCTGTCACTACTCGACCTAAGTACAGTGAGATGCCAATGGGCAGTTATCCAAGTCAGATAATTGGTATGGTTTTGATTGGGCTACTTCTAGAGTCGAGCAAAGGTAATAATTACATTATGACGGTAAGCAATCACTGTTCTGCATGGGCGGAAGCATATCTGATTGCAGCTAAGACGTCTCAGAATGTGGAAGATAAATTCTTCAATGAGTATGTTGCTCGTCATGGTGTCCCTGAGATTCTGATTACAGATCAGGGTAAAGAATTCTGTTCGAATTCTTTGGAGCAATGGTTCCATGAACATGGTATTGATCATAGACGATCGAGTCTGTATCATCCACAGGCTAACGGACGTACCGAGGGGTTCAATCGTACTCTTAAAGAGTTAGTCCAGAAGGGTGTGAACAACAAGTCTTGTGCATGGGAAGATGAGTTGGGCACATCTTTAACAGCGTACCGCAACACTCGTCACTCCACGACCGGGTATACGCCATTCTATCTGACATGTGGTCGATGTGCAAGACTTCCGTTTGCAGTTCCGCTCGATGCTTCGCATGACCTTGGCGAGAGACTGACCTCTCTTAACAATGCCTTACTGCGTGCTCGAGGAGAAACGGTCAAGTCTCGAGAATCACACCGAGAACAGATTGACAAGCGTGCAAACGCTGGTGAATTTAAGGTTGGTGATTCAGTGGTCATGAAGGCTGAGGAGAGGATGAAGTTAACTTCTCGCAGTGACTCTGAGTATGAGATCTTTAAGATCAATGGACCCGTGGCCCATGTTCGCCATCAAAGGTCTGGGAAGGTATGCGTGCATAACATCTCCAAACTACATGTCGTCGACTCAGAGATGTGCTGAGATAAAGTGAGACCACGCCCAATTCGTAACCCTGCAAAAGGTACAAAAGCCAGCCATCATCCATGGATTGTACCATTACCCGAGTCCGTACTTTTGCCAGTACCAGACTCTGATCCGACACCTTGTAAAGTAGCTCGTAGGAAGCATCCAGCTTCTGCATGGGAGCCGAAGGTGCGTAAGATGGGTAAGGTGGTCGACATGGATGTAGGTCGACCTAGTACAAGTAACAATCCACTGTATGAGTCACCGATGGATACGTCAGAGACTCCGAGATTGATGGACACGTCTGAGGATGTACCCGAGACTGCCGACGAGCCAATGGAAACCCTTCCATCGCACTCATATAATCTGTGCAAGCGCAGTCACGCCTCTGAGTCCAGCTTAGACAGTAAGCGTGTGAGGATTGGTGCATTTGGATGGTCTGCGTACGATGACTTTGTGAGTCGTATTGACGCCATTATAAGGCAATGTAGCCCGAGATAGTTTTAATCTCTGCTTAATTGCTGGTACTGGTAGTATCGCACTTGTCTAACGAGTCATGTATACCATACAGTTTTGTGTAGTGGTAGCGTTAGTTAGTGTGGTTTGTCGGATGTGTCAGAATTCTAGTATTCACAAATTACAAAATGGTGTAATGATAATGAACCACCAGAAGATTTCTGTGATGTGTGCCGAATGGACTGTAGTGGTATCTATTGACAACCCGTACTTACCTGCTAAATTCATTGAACGATTATCAAGATTTCGTTTGCTTGTTGCTGACATTGGTCATAAGACTTCGTTGAGCGGCAATGATATTTTTGGGTTACAACATCGTATACATATTATCAAGAAGATTGCTATTAGGACGCAACAAATGATGCCAAGTCGTGCCAATAATCAACAAAAACGTGGACTATTTAATTTTATAGGTGATATAACTTCCTCTTTGTTTGGGACAGCAACATCTGGTGACATTGAAACCATCAAGATCGTTGTTAAAACCGTTATGAAGAATATGAACCGATTAGTCCACTTTTCTAATCAGTTAGCGTCCCACGTAAAGCTTGCTTTCAAAGGGATTAGTATGAATGTCGACCGAATTAATGAGATCACAGATAGTTTGGTCAATTTGACCAAGAATGGGAGTAAGTTATTCAAAATTCACGCTGCACGACAGGCTGACCTATACGCATTAGTACGGTTAGGTCACATTGTGGATTCGGCTGAGAATGTGGTATGGCTACCAAAAGTTGGCCACCCAGTTTCATAGACACACCGCATCCCTGGAGTTGGGAAGATTGACAGAAGACCTTTCAGTCCGTCTGATTTGGCTGAAGTCGCTAAACAGGTCAGTGTCGGAAATCGGTTGATTCGCCCCTACCAGTGGTATTACAGAAACGTCGTTGTGTATCCGCTATGGAAAGATGATTCGCGATTACATTATATCGCGACTTTACCATTAATTGATGGTGGCAATTACATTGAATACGGATTACACTCGTGGCCAGAACCTTTGGCTACTGTCAGGTATTATATGCAGATTATTATTGCTCGTACAAGTATAGGACTCGATACCAAGACTGGGTGGTATTTTACTCCATCTGAATGTCAAGGCGATAAACCTTGCGTATGTCGCGGACAATTAAGAGTGGATGAGACTCACGTACCGTGTATAGTTAGTCTATTAACCAATACGACCGACAGTTCATGTAACGTCCAGTTGTCTGAATCTAATGAAACGTCTAGTAAATTGTTCGCCCACAAGAAAATCGGTGTTGTGTTGCAAACCTTCGGCGAGACTATCGAGGTACACTGTGGAGGTCGATTGACGGACAGGTGTGACGTAGTGAGTGGTCTGTATGCATTGATGTCGAGTGGATGCGGTTGTAGTGGTAAGGGATGGCGATTCGAGCCTATACAGTCTTATAATCGGACTTATAGTCGAATTAGTCTTGCTGTCGACGTCCCCAGATTGGATGTGGCCAGAGTGTTAAACCAATCTTTGATCATAAACCATCTTAAGATCCAGAAATGGGACCATTTACGTAAGACAAAGTACGTACCACTAGCACCACTATCGGAAATCGACCCAGCGATGGTCGACGGTATCAATGTACGGTCCTTGTTTTCATACTCGACGGCTTCTGTCGTCGTATTTATTATTATTTTATTTGTGTTCTATAAGTGTGGAATCCTGCACCGCATGTGGATGTGCTTTTCACGAAAGCCATGTGCGGCACGGATTCCGACGTCTGGATCTTCCCAGCCTCGCCGGGTGCAACAGTCTGCAGCATTGCGTCCGACGGTCACGCCTATCGGGGGTTCGTGGCCTAACATGACCCATGGCACTATGGACCCCACGGCAGATGACTGGGTAGATGTAGACATTCAGGCAGTTACCACCTCTGGTACCTGCAACGACATATCGTCGGTGGAGTATGAAGATAAATAGACTTTCTTTACGTCACTGTCTGTTTATTTAATTGTTTGATTTAAATGTTTATTTTACTGTTTCATTTAGTCGAGTTAATGATTGCCCTGTTTTATTTCGACCGTTTATTTGAGTTTACTGTACTATCGTATTTACCGTTTTCTCTGATTTACTATATTGAATGTTTACTGATTTACCATAGTATTGCGACTGTTTTGCCTTATTGTTTTATTACCCGGAGATCGAAAATCTTCAAGGTGAACCAAGTTCATTCAAGGGAACATGATTGGTGAAATGTTTCGGCAACCATCTTGGACGACCTAGTCATTGTGAAAAGGACGTCTTCTCCAGAATCCCTGAACGGATCAAACTGAAATTCTGATCTGGTTAGGGACTAAGGGCTATTACATTTTTTAAAGGGAATTCGGTACGTAAAAACATGACCGCCGTGGGCCAATCAAAATGTAGCGTACTTGGCTGCAATATTGAATGTTTTTATTTGATTGATTTCAAAGCTGAAAGGTTATTCGGTGTGCTGATTACGAATTTGCCACATTCCAGTCTGTCGGATAAAAGGATTGACGCCAATCTTGGATCTCTTTCACACCATTAATTTTGATACTAAAGCAATAGGAAATTTAAAATGTCTACTTGAGAACAACCGCGGCGTTTTCAATTAAATTTAGTAGGCAGCATCCTTTGTGCAGACAGATTATACTTTGTTCAAACGAAGACGATCGGCCAATTTGGCCAGCATCCATAATGGATCTTTCCCAATTTTCTTTAGAAACTGCTTTAAAATTATTATTCTCCAAAACTGCTTGGGGGATCTATTCCAAACTGACGAAACCTCATCTAGAGACTACGCTAAACCAAATATCTTCAAGGGCACTTGATTGACCAAATGCTTCGGCGGCCACATAGTTTTCCCGAAAACGACTTCTTCTCCAGGAGTGCTGAACAGATCGGGACGAAATATGGGCGATAGGGCAGTTCATGCGTCCATTTTCTGGATCTACGGATATCTCGAAATCTAGTGATGCGATCTGGCTCATATTTTGAAACAGAAAAGGAGGTGTCCACACCTTTGGATTCCACAACATTGTGTTCATCTTTAAAAATCCAGAAAATGAAAAAACAAACTGAAACACCCGAAAAATTAAGAAAAAAGGCCGAAACCTGCTGCTACCGAAATTATATCGGCCTTCTTTATATTTTTGTTTCAGTGGATCACGTGTCATTTGCTTTTAGACTGGCGAGGAATCTCACTACAAGAGCTGATACAATCGTTCCATTTACAGTGAACTTAGGCTCAAATATTGGTAAGTATTGTCAGTTTGTTCCGTTGACAATATTCTTTTCCGGTTCCCAGAATTAATCATAAAGATCCTTAGCTATCTTTACGCATGCGGATATCGTTTCCTTAGACAATTTCTCACCAGGTACACAATTGTACTTATGGACGTATTATATTAATAGACTGGACATTCTCATACATTCATTACTGCCCAAGCAGGCCCAAACTCCGATGACGCAATTCAGAAATTATGCAACTGCGCATGTTCGATTGGCTGATGCAGACGAGCAGGTGTATAATTATATAGCGTTCAAGAAGGACTAAATTCTCTTTTCGGGGACCGGGGCTTGGTGTAGTAGCTAGCACCCAAGATCTCCGTCGCTCCTTGCCTCTATCCAGCCTGAGGTGTAAATGGGTGCTAGTGTTAAGGCTGTGTAAGTTACCAATAATAGACAGGAAAAAAAGTAATATGGCGTGAATGGGATCTGGAATGAGGGCCACGATAGACGCCAATCAAACAATAACTAAATTCCCTTTTTGGTAATTGGAAGATAAATTGAACGGAAGCGAATCTATATATATTTTTTTATCAGAAACATAATTGTATTGGTTATATTAATCCGACTACGTAATAGAATTAGTAACAAAAACATAATAGATTGGAGACTATAATAAAGTACTAACCGAAAAGTCCGCCTTTAAGAGGGCGATTGCCACTCTACGGCTATGTAACTTTATGCTTGTATTTGATTCACTCAGGATATCTATTCTGACAATACGTTCTACCTGGTATAACTGTCTCCTATACCCGTTCTTATAGCGGTTGTAGACGTTTCTGTTTTAAATATAGACTCATTTAAGTCTAGATCACCTGCTTAATAACTCCCCTCCAATAAATGGATCTGATATGCCACTCAAGTGTATGACGTCATACACAAATTACGTCACACGTAGGGCGAGGTCGCAATCAAAATGTGTATTGAATAACGTATCTAGATCCGTCATGAACATTGAATTGCCCGTCAACTGTAAGACTTGGATGCATTTACTATTTCATAAACATTATGTTGAATATTTTGAAACTACCGGTAATTTGCCTGCACGCTGTTGCTACCATACGCTCGGGAACAACAGCACACAGTCAAATTAGTCTAAACAGATTACTTGTATAGTTACCTTGAAATTGGGATTATGTGAATTCAGTATTCAAAGTATATAAATCGATCTCAACGCGCGCATAAAGTTGGCGGAGCTTAGCTAGAAATGGGCGGCGTATAGCTAGAAATGGATCCCTCTATTTGAGGGATCCATTTTTAGCTATACCCGCCCATTTCTATCTAAGTTCCGGCCTTTATTCAATAGAAATTCGTATTATAATTAGACAATGTTTCCGTAATTAAAAAAATTACAGGTACTACTTGCATCATGCTCGATAGAAAAACAATGTCCACAGCTGTGACCTTTCTCCTTAGTTAAAAGCAATTAACCTATCAAAATAATATCTTTGATGGATATATCTAGATTGGCAGATTACAGGAAGCAATGCCTGAAGTAATACATAGTTTTAAGAAATGTCCGTGAATGGACATGGTCAGAGAGTGGGCTATTAATGGAGCATTCCAGTTTTAGCCATGCCATGCCCATCTCTAGTTAGGCTCCACCCACGCTTCGCCCGTGTTGGGATCAATCAATCGCAGTACTCTCTGAATCTGAATTTCTAGAAAAGTATGCAGGTGAGCGGTTGAATATTTTGAAACTATTTGGACTGGTCGCTGTTGCTGCCTATTGTACAACCTGACGGAATATTAAGCGCGTAATACGGACTCAATCGATTAATTCATGATGGAATTGACTATGACGTCATCCCACGTGACGTAGTCGATAATGACGTCATGTGATTGGCGAATAAACTGGATTCCTCCATTCGTCGCCATTCGCTTAGATATGGCCTCGAATACAGGACAATTTAGTAAGATCATATGCAAAAGCAGGGTCTTCTAGGCTGCTCATCATCTTGCATTTGATCCCAATCTTCCTTCCTCACCCAGTTGGAACAGAACTCCTAACGTCACACAACCATGTTACTTCCCTGAGCGACTGGGCCACGCAAACACCCAGTTACCATCCATCAATGCACAGCAACAATTCTGCCACATTGCCTAATGCTTATTGATCAACTTTGGTTGACTACCGGAGCTTCACATGATATGTCTCTATGGGTGTGATGTACAAGGCCTTCGATTCTGTTCAGAAATTATGTCCACCACAAAGATATAGAAATCCGTTTAAACTAACCATTGTGATGGGCACATATTGGAAACATCGAATAAAATAAACACACAGGATGCGTGGTAGCCATGGGAGGACTAATATTACACCTACAGGACAGGCAATGCCGAGAGATTGTGATTGGAATATGTTGCTATACAACAGTGAAAACAAAACAGAAACAGAATTGATTAATTCCTTAGTGGAGCACTCTAAATCGAATGAAGCAAGCGTGAAGTTGAAAATTCCATTAGCGTTGTGAGGCGTGTGAGAGATGGAAATTAACAGTGGCTGATATATTAGTGTGAACACCATGTACACTACTAGACTAGGTGAAGAATTGTCTTGTAGATTGCCAGCATGTCATAGTATCACTGATTGTGACACAACATTCTGTCCTCTTGGCATCGGTAAGAAAAGTTCTTTCAAGATGATAAAAACAGGCAAAATAGACCTTTTGTATGGGGTAGGAGAGACATCATTATCTTTACAGAGTAGTGCTAATGTACAGATGACCATGCAAACTGTTATGTATTCATGCAAAGACAATGCACATTTTGTAGAGCGCAGAATCCTCATATATGAATTACAAAATGTTAAGTTATAGCTAAAGCTGGATTCCTCCCTTGTACATTCAAGAGTCAAGCCAGGCTTAAAGTAAATGTTGAGGTAAATATGATAAGGTAAAATCCAACATACCAAGAACCAGTCACGCGTTGAGAAGAAGTGGTAGAACAGCTAACACATTGGTTTATATCATAGCAACAGTGACACAAAACAGGCAACACAGCTTAATCAACAAGCTTACAATGGAAAAGCATCCAATTAGAGAGCAAGATCAGGATCCGATGTGGTTCCAATGTTGCTGTATGGGATGAAACTTAGAGATGACAAAACAAGATGTGGCCATACTTGACACATTCTCTCAGAAGGATGCTGAAGATGTATTTGCCAATAAAAGCAACAAATGATGAGAAAATAAGAATGATCACAATCAATATCGACGAGTAAGTGATGTGGATCAGACATGTCGTAAAGATGGAACAAGAAATAAATCCATATGCCAGCCTGCCATGCGCACTAGTATTGACATGATAAAGGTGAGGAGCAGCAGACCAAAGGAGGACGATCGAAAAGAGATGAAAACGATATGATCCGGTACATAATAATAATAATAATAATAATAATAATAATAATGATAATAATAATAATAATAATAATAATAATAATAATAATAATAATAATAATAATAGGATATTTATAGTGCGCTATAATTCCACGCAAATATTGCGTGCTCTAAGCGCTTACAATAATACAATAAAATGATCATACAGTTGGATATGCCTGACGGAACAAAAACGTTTTAAGATTTGATTTAAATATAGCTAGAGTGGATGAAGATTTAAGACTAGCTGGAAGATCATTCCATTCTGTAGAAGCAACAAAAGCAAATGTTGTGACCATAGGTTTTTGATTTAACTTTCGGAATTTTAAGCAGGTTTAGATTTGCAGATCTAAGTGGCCTGCTTGGCGTGTACGTTTCTAGCAGTTCTGAAAGGTAGGTTGGTGCTGTAGATATGATACATTGATAGGTTAGGCAGAGGACTTTGAAGCGTATTCTCTGTTCTATTGGAAGCCAGTGAAGATCTGGGAGAATGGGACTGATATGATCACTCTTACGCTTTAGGGAAACAACTCTAGCGGCTGCATTCTGAATTGCTTGGAGTTTGCGCATAGCATCTTTTGAGGCGCCTATAAACAGACTGTTACAATAGTCTAACCTTGAGATAATTAATGTTAGTACCAGCATAATAGCAGCTTCGCGAGTTATGTATTTTCTGATGTTTGATATATTCCGCAGCTGCATAAAACACACCTTACGCAGATAACGGACATGATGTTCCATACTAAGTTCATTGTCTAACATGACACCCAAGTCCTTAACAGTGTCCACCAAGGGAATTTGAGCTGAGCCGATGGTAATCGCAGATAACTCTGTTTTGGCACGCCGAATTGCTGGCCCAATCAACATCGCTTCGGTTTTATCATCATACAACATCAACATGTTAGAGGTCATCCATAATTTAATATCGGAGCAACAGTTTGTTATTTGATTGGAAGCGATAGTTGCAGTGGGTGTGGATGGCGTAAAATTGTTGATTAGTTGAGTATCATCTGCGTAAAGGTGTCTTTTGATATTATGTTTTTCGATTACTGAACCTAGTTGTCGAGTGTACTGGGTGAATAGAACGGGGCCCAGTATAGACCCTTGTGGTACGCCGCACGTAAGCTGGATTGATTCCGAAGGGGTTCCATTTATGTATACTGATTGACATCTATCAGTCAAGTATGAATGAAACCAATCTAATGCAGGACCTTTGACATCGAATGCACGACTTAGTTTAGAGAGTAGGTTTTCATGGTCGATGGTATCGAATGCAGCGCTGTGATGAAGCTTGAATTCTAGATACTGACAGAGTTGCATGTGAATGTTAAAATCTGGATGTATTTTTCACGAGAAATGGTGGAATAAAACTATGTCAAGATCTCCAGATTCGAGTTTGCAACCTGGTAGATAAAGCTGTAAGAAGAGCATGTATTTGCTCCTATAAGCAAAACAAGGTCACAAGTAGTGATCTCTCCAGTCTATTATACATTCCATATTATATTGATCATGCTATTTATGGCTACATCATATACATATTGAACACCCACATTATAATATATGAATCATACAGTTATCAGTTAATCACATCTGCTATTATACTATTTTTCAAAATCACTAAAATATTTCTTTATCTTTCTAGACAACGTGCAATATCTTAATTAGTTTTTCCCAGAAACTGCTGCGTTATTTGTTTGAAATGTATGCAATCAAATATGGTTATGACTAACACTTTATGGGCCATCAAAGTGCGGCCATTAAAGACATGTGGCCATTTTACGGAGCTCGTTTAACATTTAGTATGTGGCTTGGAAACCAGAAGCTGATTAGTCCTTGCGATAGATGATGGTACGACCACCAATCTTACAAAACTAGCATAATGTACCCCACCCATAAACAGGTGTCCGCTCTGGACAGGATTGCCTGTAATAAAGCTTATTTAAGTTGCAGGCTAGGGGAGCCATATTAAAGATGCATTGCGGTTAACGTGTGCTATAAGCCAAATGTTTGCATTGTAAATGCAGCTTCTGAATGATTATAGCAAACTTACTTTTAATCTTGCTATTTTCTTAGATTATGCTGCGAAAATTCGCCATTTTTGGTCTTACATTAAGAGGACTAACAAGACATGAAGATGGCAACAGAAGAAAATGTCAAACCCATTTTTTTTGCATAGTCCAAACAATAACTTAACAGAATAAACCCATTTGCAAATATCTATATGAAATTGAGGGTGATGAGTGATGACCCCAATATTAATACACCATAATAATGTTTTACAGGGAATGCATATAGCGTCACAACTGGCGTGTTTACGGCTCCTGCTGGTGGACTCTATAACTTCCAACTGACGGCTTACCTAGATCCGGTCCTATCCACCGCTACACCTCTAGCGTGTATTAAGCATAACAATGCAATTAGATCATGCGTGACCAGCAGACAGATAGGTACCAACATCGTGTATTCATCGGGAACGCAAATGCTGCCCCTAAAGTTGAGGCGCGGAGATCAGGTATTCGTCATTCTCAGAGCTAACACACGCATGTATGGATTGGCAGCTGTCCATTCATCATTCTCTGGTTTTCTTGTTCAGCCTGATTGCAGCGCTGCTTCGGATAGGCGGATACCACAGTAGGACAGGCTAAAGCACCTGAGATTCATAGTATTCCATTCCTGTATGATGACAAAGTAATAGTGTGATTTAAATGGAGGAATCCGATATGTCACTCAAGTATGTATGTCGTCAATTACGGCACGTGTAGTCCAACGTCACAATCATAATTGATAGAGAATACTCCGTCATGAAACTGGAGAAGTCCATCAAGTGTGCGAATTGTATGTCTTTGATGGATTTACTTTTCAAATTGTTTTAAAATATTTTGAAATTAAT
This sequence comes from Chaetoderma sp. LZ-2023a, assembly GCA_034401795.1. NCBI lineage: Eukaryota > Metazoa > Mollusca > Caudofoveata > Chaetodermatida > Chaetodermatidae > Chaetoderma > Chaetoderma sp. LZ-2023a. The sequence continues at coordinate 35,605,122 of CM067375.1, read as the reverse complement.
TTGACTGGGCGCTGTTACTGCCATAGCTTACATGCATAGCTAACATATAATAGTCATTCTGAGAATCCAGGGTTGAAAGTAGATAATAAAAGGATCCCAACATGCGCAAAATGTGGGCGGAGCGTAACTAAAGATGGGCGTGACATAGCTAGAAATGGACCCCCTCTTTAGAGCTTCTTGATTTGGCCAAATGAACGACAAAAAAATGGACAGAAACATTAATATTAGTAGTTTGGAAATTATATATCTATATATATATATATAATTTTATCAACTTTCTTCCTCTATGTTCTAATAAATATACGCGCTTCTTGTCCCTGATTTGTACAAAGTAATCTAGTGGAAAATGGTATGGCGAGAAGGCCTATTCTGCTTAAAAGCTAAATGTTGCTACATTTCTACACCCTATGATGTCTGTCATGATTTACTGTTCAACCAATCAGAAGAAAAACTAGCGTGCCCACCTCGGTATATACGCTCCGTCATAGAGGTGCCTGCTATAGTTTGGCAATTTCGTATAAAAGCAATCATACAGGTAAGCTGTTGAATATTTTGCCAGGATAAGTATTACATAACAAAGAATGTGGTGCATTGGCACTTGCATGATATCGCGCTTGAGGAGACAAAATGGTTGCGTCCACTGTTCGACATTTACGCGATGCTACAAAGCAGATAATTGAGATACAGATACGGGAATGTGATATGAATGATATGGAATCTATAAACTATAATCTACCGGTACAATACAAAATCTGAGATGAGATTAGCATCCTACCCGAATATTGTTGTCATATGCTTTTGTCTAACATTAAATATTTATTTTATAAAAGATGGGGAAAGTCACGTGGGCCAGGACTATATAAAAACATACAAACGACCTTATAGATACAACAATTGAGTGATCATTTCTGGCCATGCCAGGCCCGTTTTTAGCTAAATCAAATCCGTTGAAACAACCACACCTCAATTCCAGCGATCTAGATGCAGGACTACGTTGATATAGAATATTGTGAAACTAATTTGACTGGGAGCTGTTCCTTCCTATGGCAAAAACGAACTCTCAGTCAAACCTAGTTAAAAATATTCAGCATATTTGCTTATTTATTTATAAATTCACCAGAGACACATACTTCATTCGTTGTAGTTACATACTCTTTAACTTCGTAATGGATTTAGGTTATTTTGAATTTGACGGATGATCATTGAGTTACAGATCGGATCCCTCCAATATTCAGACTAGATCAGTAATATATTACTACTTGGGCCTTTCTATTGGGCATATGAGTTTTGAACCCACACGAAGGCAGCTCGTGACGATACATAGTCCTCCCACAACAAACGCGGCTTATATAGTGGGCTTGACGAATGTCCATGTACAGGAATACTATTTTTAAAATTACCACCTGCGTTAAGGTGGACCCTTGGAACCCATGGACTACAAGTTCCGTTTACTTTAGAACAGTTAATTCACAATTGTTGTGATCATATGTAAACAAGTCTATTGGATATACACCTCCAGTTTCGTCAAAACCAATGTCGTTTAAGTACAACGAGTGGATGCAATCTGTCACACAAGTATATGATGTCATAATGAATTACGTCACATGTAGGTTGGCGTCACATTCAAAATGCGTAATGAATGACTTAGTTAAGTCCGTCATGACCCTTTAAAAGTCCGTGTACGTACCAATTGCACGGCTTTACCGCATAATAATCATTCTGTCGAATATTTTGTCTGAGCCAGCAACCCCACCCAGTCAAAGTAATGGGCGGGGTATAGCTAAAATGGATTCATCCTTTTAAATTACATACTATTCTGTTACCTCGTATATAGAGAATTCCCAAGAACATGTCATCTGGTCATATAATAAACCGTTTCAGCTTTTGCTATGCCCCGCCCACCTCTAGATAAGCCCCATCCACACATCGCTCGTGTTGGGATTGATCGATCCGCGAATGCCTATGGCAACAACAGCGACCAGTCAAATTAGTTTCAAAATATTTAACAGGATATCTATTAAATAGTAAAGCCATACAATTCGTACAACAATGCATAGTCCGTCATCAATGATGCGTCCGTGATGTACATATTTATTCATTTATTCATGACGTCATTGATTGGGATGTCATTCTACACGTCACGTAGTTGATTATGACGTCATATGATGGATGGTTACAGTGGAAAGATCCATTGGCACACAAGTTTTAAATCCTTTGAACCTGACCGACTAAATAAGAGAAATCCTTTTTAAGAAATATTATGATGAATATTTTGAAACTAATTTGACTGGACACTGTTTATGCAAGCATGGAATTTGTTTCAAAATTTTCAATAGCTTGCTCAAGTGGTTGGCTTGAAATTGGGATTCTGGGACTCGAGTATTAAAGGGTTAATTAACCGTAACGCTTTAAATTTAAAGGATAACTAATCTGAACTCTTGATAGCTATTCAGGTGATCTAATATGCCGGTCATAAACTATGCAGCTAATGTTAATCTCTTCATCATGCCGCTAAAGAAAGATATTTAGGCTTTAGTAGCTATATGTTAGTACATTTCTACAGCATACGATGGCTATCACGATTTACTTTTCAACCAATCAGAAAAATCCTAGCGTGCCTGCCTCGGGATATAGCTCAGTCATAGAGGAACCAGCTATAGTTTGGCAGTGTGGTATAAAAGCAACCATACGGGTAAGCGGCTAAATGATCCAATCATTAGAAAGGAAGTTGGCAAGGTTTGCCTTGTTCTTTGCATTTTACAACATCCTCCGCCGCTGTTTTGGAAGTGGTGTTAGAACACTTGAATTCTTTATCTCCTGCATTTGGATATTAACACGGCGGACCCGTTCACTTAATTTTATTGATTCCTCAATCGTATAATTGTCACCAACCACAGTTATATACTGACATTTTAAACTCAAGACTGCACCCAAGAGCTGATCTGATAGCTCACCAAAGGTAGTACACTTGGGTGTGTCAGTACAAACTATTCTTAGCAACATCATGAGATCAATGCCACCCAATGTTGGCTCACTAGATGCGGAAGTTCAACAGTGCCATGGTCCTTCTCAAGCCAAGGGAGTATACTACTTTTCTTTGTCTTTCCAAGAGAACCATTAAGATTGAACAGTGAGAGTGGAACTGGCGCTAATTCATACTGAAGTAATTCCTTTATGTTCACATCACGCGACTGTCCACTAATTGCCAATTTGCTGAAGATTTGGCGATCAATATTTAATGACTTTATCACCTGTTTCTTTTTAGTAACAGTTCTTTTGTTCAGTGTAGTAAATGTGCTTACTAATAGGGTCATGAATGTCTGTCTCACCTGTTATCAATCTATTAGTTACAAACTCCTTCATTTGTTCTAGACCATTTTCACGCATATTACAGTGCCTCGCTTGCCTCAGGTGAACATACAAGTGATGTGTCAATATTTACAAGAGGCTGCCTATTCTCTGGGGGTAATGCCGATGTCAATCATGAAAGGGTGCACCATTCTTTTGTTAATAACACTGATGATTTTCTGGATTGCAGCTTCATCAGCAGCAATGCGTCTCGTTGTAGCCTCTTTGTGGAGGTCATCACTATCAGTCTGATGTAAGGCACTAAGTTGCTTTGTGTTAGCGGTTACTGCTGCTTTTAGATGAGCAGTCAAATAGTATTTTGCAGACGCTTCATCTTTAGCACACAGTCGTCTATGCTTGCCGCAGTCTTTGTTTAGAGATTGTTCGATGGCCATGTCATGCCAAACTCCACTGAAAGGTCGTCCAGTCCTCTACACGCCACCTTGGCCTTTGACTAGAGCTTGATACACTTCCGTCTTCTCCTCCCTCAGAAGTCTTGCTTCAGCTACGTCAATGCAACTCCAGCGCGCATAGTTTACATGTCCGCACTGAAAGTCAATTGGAATCATCTTATCAAATGTTTCTATTTCCATGGACTTGTTATCATCATGTTTTGCGGCAATGTAATCCAAAAGCAACTGTGACAAATCTGAAACATATTTTTCCCAGAAGGCAATTTTTTACCTCTCTTCACAAATTTCTCCATTAGATAATGCAGATTTTGCACAGAATGCGAGAAATTCTCTAGTGCCTTTTTAGCCGCACCTCTGCCTTCGCCGTCGCATGCTGGAGATCCTCGAATACTGTGGTGCAATGTTCCGCTTTCTCCATGGTCATATTCCTTTCAAGTTGTGAAACTTCTGTTGCTTCAATGGCATCAGCAAATCCCATCCATTTAAGTCAATTCAGTGCTTCATTCATCAGCTTATGAATTCTAACACCTTGATTGTATTCATTGCCCCTCATAGCATGGCTAATTGTTGTTGATCCATACACGTTCGCTTCCACAAGAATGTCATCAAAACCACTTTCCCACAAAACACGACCTATGTCACCCATAAAATTCAATGCACAGTGCATGCCTCCCATTTCAATATGATCACTGTCAAATTCATCTGGCTTTCTCCACTTAATTCTCTGAGCTTTGCAATATATAGCTTCATCATACACCGTGTATGTCCAATTCAGACCGAGTGAGGGAATTCCGAATTGCAGATACTTCATCATAGTATACACAGTGTTGAACTCGGCTGCTGTTAAGGCGGGACCATTCGTTATTTTTCAAAATCGCGATAAAGGTTAATTACTATTTTACAAAGCCTATGCCACGTACTACGTATATTTCTAATAAGATAGATGGGATTGATACTAAAATACATAAAATTGAGGTACTAGTACACACCCGGGCATTACAGCGAAAATGGAAAACGTTCGAATTCCAGGAAAAGGTATATTTCCCATGTTTGTGACGTCATAATTGTAGAATAAGTGATCTCACAAATAAGTAACTGACTGGAACACTTAGAGGAGAATTATACCATCCATTCAACACAGACGCATGTTTCTAGCTGTCGTGGGAAGAAAGTTATTCGTGTTAGAGCAAACGAATATATTTGCTATAATTTCTCTTGATTACCATGAAACGGGCTTGTAAAAGGTTGTTGCACCACTTTCAGACCATACATCCACGCTGGTGATAACCCACATAGACCACCCTAATAGCTGGTATCATTGGCATTTTTCTCTCAGACGACTTGTGCTAACTCCTTAATTAGGCCTCTTTTCAGATTTGGCTGGTAGACTAATCTGTCAAATTATCCAATAAATTACTATACCAATGCAGATGAATTCGTTGTGTTGTGTGTTTAGTTTGTGGCTGATGACTAAGAACTTTGACATGGTTGGCAAGTGATTTTCTCCCTGTGTGCGTGCGTGTGTACGTGCGTGTTTGCGAGTGAGCAAGTGCATATTCTCAATTGCACATGCTGAAAATGTGCAGTTTTCAGCATGCGGTTCCGTTAGATAGCTTGGGGGGGGGGGTGGGGGTGGGTGGAGTTATGCAGGCACACAGATTCATCGTGAAGACGGCCCATCTGGAATGAATCATTATCTATTGCAGAAAATCCTTTAGAAAAATACAGGCACATGATTAAAATTATGAACTAATATACAACGGATGGAGCTATTTCTAGGCATGGGGACTCACCTTTCTAGTCGAGCTCATCCCACTTGTTCCGCGTGCTGGAATCTATTTATATACTTTGAATCCTGTGTTCGCATGAATTCCAATTTGAAGGTAACTATACAGGTAAGTTACAGGTAACTGGGCGTTGTTGCTGCCTAGGGCAGCAAAAATGCCCGGTCAAATCAGTTTCAAAATATCTAACGGAATATTTAAAAAAATTTAAATTGGCTGGCATAAACCCCTCTTATGTGAACTTGTGGTTTATAATGGTAAACGCGGCCAGTACTTCCTCTGCGGTTGTCTTGAGGACTGTCTATTTGCAGGCCAGGAGAACACTATCTTTGAAATCCTATCACTGGAATGACTGCCTCGGTAACCGCAAGCTAATATATTTGTCTCGCCACAGTGTCGCGAGACTATTTTAGCATACACACAGGTGTGTGTGTGTGCGTGCGTGCGTGCGTGCGTGCGTGTGCGTGTGCGTGTGCGTGTGCGTGTGCGTGTGCGTGTGCGTGTGCGTGTGCGTGTGCGTGTGCGTGAGCGTGCGTGAGTGCGTGTGCGTGCGTGCGTGTGTGTGTTACGGTACGTGCACGTAATTGTGCGTCTAGTTCGATAATTCACGGTATACTGGGGTCCCGAAGATGCCTCTGAATTTCCGGAATAGAATGTCAAATGTTATAAGTCCAAATTACCTTCCGGTTTGCTGTGACTCAGATCTCCATTAAATACATATTTCTGCTAGAAATGTGTCGTCAAATTGCTGGCAAGTTAACAGATATTGATCGAAAGGTGTTTTGTTATTAACCGAGACCACTTCAAACCAATCCCTATATATTATCCTTATTATTGGCATACACGCCTCTCTAAGCTGATTATTTATGAAGTTGTGTACCATGCCGTGGTCACGTTAATAAACTTCGTCTTGACGTCATGCCAGCTATTAACTTATCGGTGTTGGTCTGGTGCGAAGGCTTAGCTGGAACCATACATATATCGAAACACGCAGATATGCACATAGAAATATGGAACAACGAACTGACTGTGAATAAGGATCGTGTCATAATGGAGGTAAGGTTAAGATCAGGGACCGATATGCCACTCAAGTATATGATGCCATAATCAAATATGTTACATGTCGGTTAACGTCACTATAGAATGACGTACAAATCCGTCACAAAGTGTAAGCATGATATGCATCTCATTCATGAATTTACATTTTAATAAGGATTCTGTTGAATATTTTGAAAGTAGTTTTACCGAGAGCTATTGTTGCCATAGGATTTATAGGTAGCGACAGCCCTTAGTTAAATTAAAATTCAACATATTCAGCAGCTTGCCTGTATAATTAATTACATTGGAAATTATATTCTGTGAATTCAGGTTTCAAAGTGTTAAATCGATTCAAGCACGCATAAAATGTGTTGGTGGTGTGGGTATCGTATCCAGAAATGGGCGTGGCATAGCTGGAAATGGACCCCTCTAGTTTAGCATTAGACTCAGACATTAATAATACTAGTAATCATATGTATGAATAGTTTGCTTTATACACGTATGACAATGCATTTCCTTGCGAAGGTGTGGGTTCGTGGCTCTAAATTCCGTATGAACGTCAAGATGCAACTATATGACGCTACATGCGCTTCCATAATGTTAAGCAATTGCAACGACTGGGAGGCCCACACCCCTCTTGAACAGACTTGATGCATGTTGCCGTAAACATCTGAGAGCCATTGCAAATACTCGTTTGTCTCAAAGTCTAATATCAAATGCGGTAATTTTGTAACATTGAACCACTATCTGTGAGGATAGCGCAACAGCGACGGTCCATGTTCGGACATGTTCTTCAAATGCCAGAAAATGCGCCAGACGTGGTAGAATTTGCAGCGATAGGTGCCAACAGCTATGAAGTACGCAGAGGACGCCACAAAATGAACTTACTGGAATCCATAGTTGGTATTATTGCTGTTGTTATCATTTCCTGTTTTAATCGCTACTCGAGTCCTTTTCTATGCTAGTGTCACGTCATGCTGTCCACAAAAATGTACCCGCGGGAAGCAGTGACACAACACAAGCTTAATCTTTAGCGAGTTCGATCTTGCCATGTCTGAACTGGATACAGAATCTGCAAGCGATCTACATTAGTGTCTCTTCATGTTGCCATGTTAATGTGGACGTGGAAAACAGAAATCTATCTATTAGTAATTGGAATCGCTATCGATCATGTTCTTGCCTATGCACAGGCTACTTCAAGATCAGGCCATTATATATGCAGAGATGCAGTACGACTTTATGATGTGCTCGTACACGTATGGCCTGTTCAGTAATATATGCTGAATGGTTAGAAAATGTGGTCTTTTGAGATGTTATATAGATCCATAATGAGCTTGAACGTTCCAATTAAATCTCCTCAAAATCCTCAATATTGCAGTGACATTAGATTTAAGGCTTAAAGTCCTTCCGTGAAGCTATACTCTTTGACTTGCGGGACGAGTTTTGTTGCTCGGCGTTGAACTCTTTTAATAGCTGTGATTGGCTTTTCAATCCTGGCGAGGTGCAATACTCGAGCATAGGTCTCACTAAAGACGTGTACAGGAGCGTGTAAGTAGATGAGTCAATCTTCGCAAAGATTATCTTGATTAGTCCTATTGTGTTGTTCGCGTTGGATACAATATTACCAATGTGTATAACAAAAGAGAGGTTTCTGCAAATATGCCCTCCTTTCCCTACCTGACTAGCACTATGTTGAAACCGGATGCATATAAGGCGTATCTGTTACATAGTATTTAGTTTGAGGTTATTCCTGGTGACATTCAGAACCTGCGTTTTAGCTGGGTTGACGATAGTTGCCATATCTGCGACCACGTACTACTTTGTTTATGGTGTCTTGAATCTTACCGGTAACTGAGATATCCTATATCTTTGTGTCGTCTGCAAATATTTAGCAGTGGCCGGTAATTAGACGGGTGGTTGTTCATTTGATAGATCAGAAAAAGTGTAGATCCCTGGACCCTTCTTTGTGCCACCCAGCTGGTCACCTATATCCAGTCTGATGTCGTATCATTGATGCTTACTTGATGTCTTCAATTACATAGGTAGTTTCCTATCTATTTACTATGCAGTCGCTAATACCATAGTCTCTCAGTTTTCTTTAGAACAGTATTGCCTGGTTTAGAGAGTTTATACTGCACCTACAGGTTAATTTGAAAAAGGTTTTTCTGTTATTTCTTCGGTGCATTCTAGTAGTTAAGGTTCACATGATCGTTATGTCTGAATCCATGTTGACACTTGATAAATATATTGGCTGTTTCCAGAATATCTACAATGCTCTCCCTTATAAAAGACGCTGGTACCTTATACACGGTAGACATAAGACTGATTGCTCAGTAGTTGCTTGGGCCGTTTGGGAGCCTTTTTGTACATGCAGAATACATTTGTCATTTTCCACATGGCAGGTAATACGTCTTCTTCTTCGAGAGACTTGTTAAAAATTATACATAGTGGTGTACTCATTTCCTTAGGAGTTTCCTTTTAATATTCTCACTGGCATTTCATCCGGTCATTGATTCTGTTGGAATTGAATGCTTTCAATTTATTTTCGATGGCGATAGGTCTTATTACTATGTTCTTTAGTACAGTACCATTGCTTCTTTGGATAATGATTATTGTAGAATTCCCGCTTTTCTGAAGGACCCATACTTGAGAAAATGTTGTTAAGAATATTATAGTTCTCTTTATGGTCTGTACTCAAAGTTCCGTTATCTGGGGTATGTAGGTCGCTAATTGAGTCACGTAGAACCATTTTACTCTTGACATAGTTCCAAAAAGTGTTGGGCCTTCTCGTGCTTTCAGTTGCCACTTTACGTGTGCCTGTTTTGCTTTTCTGACGCTTTGTCTCTAACGATTTTGCAAAGAGCGTAATCTGTGGTATTTTTTGTTTCATTATATCTTTGGTATGCCCGAATTTTACATTTGAATGAGTGTGTTGTACAGCCAAGTCAGAGCTATTTATTCTTACCATGTTGTTTTGACATATGAATATTTTGCCCCTTCATGGTAATCAATTTTTGTTTGCTGGAGGTTCAAAGCTTCTGATGTGTTAAGCTCGTCCAGATGATACCAGCCAGTCGTTCCTTTCATTATACCGTTCTTTGTTCAACTGTAACGTTGGCTTAGCTGCGTGTTTGCTTGTGTGTAAGATATCTGGATGTAATGATATTTGTAGAAAGTCATGACCACTTTTGCCTAGTGGACGTAGGTGGGTTATCTTGTGGACAATATTTTGGTTGTTTGTTAAAGGCTAGGTCTGTAATAGTTGCTATTTTCACGATGTTTACAAGCTGGATATCTATGGCAGACAAAAAAAGGATATGAAATTTTGCTTCTGTTTTTTTCTATTTTGGATCAATATTTGAGGGTTGTTTGCGTGAGAGATATTTCGACTTGACGAAAATCCTGTGCTCCAGTTAATCGATAGAAAGTTGAAATCTCCTACAATAAGAATGCAGTCGGCATTAGCGGTTTCAACCTTGTTTAGAAGATCAGGCAGATTACTGTTTTGGGGCCGTATGAGTGTGGGCTACTGTAGATGCAAATAACAAGAAGTTTTTCCTTTTGCTGTGCCATTCATGTAGTCCATACTGATTCGTTAAACCCCTGAAACCCCGGATCATTTAGTATGTCGAAGTGTTAGGCATTTAATGATACATGGGTATAGATGATAACTCTGCTCAATGGATTGCTGTTCAGCGAGACGTTGTACTCATCAATCTGCAGTTCACTACTGTTTATGGTTGTGTTTTTCGCTAGCAAATCTGTATTTAGTATGATGGCACGTCGGATCAGCTGTACACGTGTCTCAAGCTCATCTTTTTTTGTAAATTATACTATCTGCATTTGTGTATATAGATGCATCACTTATTTCTTTAGAAGTTGTACTTATTTGAAAATCCTTTGGTTTACGTATTGTGTCGATATTTGAGTGCTCACCAAGTAGTGCTTTGCTTTGGTAGAATACATGGTTTGATTACGTTTGAGTTTATCTGCTGCCTTGATTGGGGTAGCAGTCGTCCGATGTTCCGTCCATGGTAAAAGAATTTTGACCATTTGCGTTTTCTGCTTTATTGCGGGGAATATTTAATGTTGTATTTAAATAATTTGTAACGTTCTCTGAGAGGATATTCATGCCATTTCTGCTAGGATGAACATCGTCCCAAAATAAATCATTGCATACATTTCTTGGTCAGAGAAGAGTTGGCTTTGGTAAATGAATTCTGTACTTACGCATGAAGCCAACTTGTGTAGTATATTGTTGAATTCGATTGTTGACCCGATGTCTTTATTACTTCTCGGACGTGGTAGCAGCGCAGAGATAAAGATCAGTGTGCTTGGCGAGTTAGATTTGACATGGTCTAATAGTATTCTACAATGCCGCGAGTGCTCCGCCTGCTGATATAAGTTGTGCCCACGTGGATTGTAAAGGCGTCATCCTACCCAGGAATTAGCCGGTATTGGAACAGCTATGCAATTTCCGTCATTCTAGCGCCTCTATATGAGCTAATGGTGATACTGATTTTGGTTTTGTCATGTAATGTGCGCTCAGTTTTCTTTGTGTAGAACTGCCAATAAGTAAGATATTTTTGACACTATATGTTCAAGATTGTTTTAGCCAGTGTCTGTTGTTCGCATCTGCCTACATGTGGATTTTGTGTGCTGTTATTTTGCTTGACTTATCCATTCTTTACTGCGTCTCGGTTGCGTCCTGGATTGATGCATGCTGTTCGTTGATGTGATTTGTCATTTTGTGTGGTGTCTCGTTGTTTTGTCCGGAATGAATAGTGGTCTGATCCGGACTAGTTGGTACGGTAGTCGGAAATTACTGAATCTGTGCCCTCATTCCGTGTGCTATTGTGTGTGTATCTCCTAATCCACTTGTTGTCAGGTACTCTCGGTTTTCTGAGTCAATTTGCACATCGTCCAGATCAATAACAGTCTACATTCTTGTATGTGTTGTTGTTTACTGGCTCAAATACTCTGTCGGTGTGTGATGTATTTGTCTGGCGCTGTCGTGGAGTTGATACTTGAACTTATATAGTATGTAACGTTGTGCGTATCCAAGTGCCATGCCTGCAATTCGTTTATGTGGTCAGAGGTGACTTTCCATTCGGAGCATGTATATCTACGCTTTGACGATGATATAACTATGAGTATGCAAGGCTGTGGTGCTGGACAGACGTAATGTTTCCAGCCCTTGCAGTCAAAGCATTTCATCATGCTGTTGTTGTCCTCTGTCTTACAACAGCATTTATCTGTTTCGCTGTCTACATTTGCATTTTCATCTGTGTTCGGTTTAGTATAGACACCTGCCACAGTGGCAGTGCCTCTGTTTCCAGGAGGAACTGCCATAATGGTTTCAGTCAGTTCTGGAACATCATTGCTCTGCTATGTGGAAATGCTATGTGAAAACCTATGCTGAATTTGTCGCCAGTTTAGCGAAATGCCCCCTACGTTCATATATGCGTATCATGCCGCATTCGTCACATAGCCACAGGTCCGAGACGCTAAGCTGTGTGGGTTTTCAAGGCACATGCATATAATAGCACCCCATGATGATGTTGTATATTGGTCTGCTAATGAAATTTGCAATCACCGAGGCTCACGTGCATCGTATGTCTTTATGGTACATATTTTAGTATCATTCAACTATGTTCTGATCAATTTTCTCTAGTTTAGCTGGATGGTGTTGTGTATTATTTGTCTTGGAACAAGTTTTATTGGGACGAGTTGGTAGCTATCGTTCGTTAACAAACGAAAACCGATAACATTATGTTTATGTATTTATGAATTTATTTTATGAATTTGGATAGTTTCACTATGTTTATGAGTTTAAGCGCTATCGTAGACAAAACTTAAAGAAATTGGTGCTTCTGCTTCTTCTAGTTTGGATCAATATTTGAGGTTTGTTCGCTTGAGAAATTTTTTGATTTGACTGGGTCCAGTTCGATAACTCATCTGATTCAGATGGTTTCTGTTTCACTGATTGGACACCGATAAACAAACACACAGAGTAGGCCTAACCGTATCAATTGCTATGTTGGCAACAATTTTAATTTTCGCCAATAATGATAATAATGTTGATAATAACAATAATATATAATATTGTTATGCTGGTGTAGCAGCCAATTTTCCCGCCATGTTAATATATTATGCAATGAGCACACAAGTGCCGAATTGTCATTCTGTCAAATAAACAGTAGACCTATCTATCTCTATCTATCAGATTGCTGTTTTGATAATTATTGTCCTATAAGATTACTATCATAGATCATTCGGGCTTGTTTTGCTACTGTTGAGCTGTATAGTTTGAATGGATCATGTAATTTGCACATGTTCACTATAGATCGCACACTTACTGATACACATGAACTAGATTAACACAGTTTGAGGAAATAACTGGAGTTAATCTTCGACGCAGTGCAGTATGATAGCTGTTGCTCTGAATAACAGCTTTACATTCGAAATGGCAAACACCAACTCTCATTTACAGTGTAGCAATGGACCTTTTCCCGTTTTAGCTATGCCCCGCACACATCTAGCTAATCTCCACCCACGCCTCGCTCGTGTGGGATCGATCGATCGCTGAGCTCCCTGACTATATAAATTTCCAGCATGCTCTACAGGTAAGCTATTACTTATTTTGAAACTAATTTGACTTGGCGTTGTTCCTGCCTATGGCAGCAACAAGGTCCAGTCAAGTTAGTCTCAAAATATTCAACAGGATGTTATTAAATGGTAAAGACATACAATTGGTACACATGTCGGACTATTAAGCGTTAAAGACGGACTATATCGAATCATTCATGAAGTCACGATTATGACGTCATCATACGCGTCAGGGAGTTGATTATGACGTCATATGATGGATGGAAAAACGTGGAAAGGTCCATTATTCTGTTAGATTTCTTGAAACTAATTTAACTGGAAGCACGACTATGGCAGCAATGGCTCTCACTAAAATTTGTTTCAAAGTGTTCAAAAGCTTACCAGGATTTTGTTTTTAAATTGCGATTCTGGAATTTCAGAGTTTACATGGTGAATAGACCTACAGATTGGGTGAAAACTGAGCGAGAGACGAGATTAAAGCGAGCAATACAGACACATGGCGTATATCTTAGATTAGATCGTCAATGATAATCTATTAACAAGTGGATATGAAGATATGGGTGAACTTAACAAATCATATCTGAGTCGTGTAGTAGGCCTACTCAATTTTGGTAAGCCTATTAACCACGTCAACGCGGAGGTCATAATATCTTCAATAAAGCTTAATTTAAAAATGATTTAAAAGCACCCTTGCGAGTGAATTATTGAGTGTTGACATTAATTTTACTACAATGTGTTCATGCAAACTTCAGTTCAATTAACCTCCAAAATATTCACCATAGTACATTTAAATGACAACTTAAATAGTATGCCAAATCTAGAAAAGCTGACACATTCAACCTAAAGGTGTCAGTGTTTACTCTAGTAACTTAGCGAGTACTGCACCTATTGGATTTCTGAGGTAAGCTTGTTGGAGATTGAATCCTGATTTGACGCGTTGGCGCTTGTTTATAATAATCATCTATATTATTATGTCTAGGAAACAGCTTACCCCGCTAAGCATTATCAAAGAGAGGATTATTAAGCCGTATTTACGGCTAATAAGGAATTACGTCAAACCGGAAAAGAATTCAGTGACTAACAGTTGGCGTGATTCACAGCGCAAGGGAATGGTGAGCGCGTGTACTGACCGGGGATATAATAATAATAATAATAATAATAATAATAACGCGCTAGCTTCAAGAGTTGTTGATTTTTTGTCATTTTGTTCCTCGTCGTGGTCGTTGTCGTCGTCGTTGCTGATTGTGCTGATGGCGGTGGTGGTGATGGTGGTGAGTTTGCTAGCGGTGGTAGTGGTGGTGGTGTTTCTGGTGGGGGTACTACTGACTACTGTTGTTGTTGTTATTGTTATTGTTATTGCTATTGTTGTTGTTGTTGTTGTTGTTGTTGTTGTTGCTGCTGCTGCTGCTGCTGCAGCTGCTGCTGCTGCTGCTGCTGCTGATGATGATGATGATGATGACGATGTTGTTGTTGTTGTTGTTGTTGTTATTGTTGTTGTTGTTGTTGTTATTGTTGCTGGTCGTGGTGACGATGCTCTTGGTGGTGGCGGCAGGGGCGGTGGTGGTTGTGGCGGCGGTAGGGGCGGTGGTGGTGGTGGTGGCGGCGGCAGGAGTGGTGGTGGTGGTGGTGGTGGTGCTTACATATCTACCTACTTATACCAGTTGTGACTGGAAAATAATTGTGGTATCTTATATATTACGATTATCAATATGGAAATGATCAATTTATTTTGCTTCAGTAATCATACATGCTACTAACAACAGGAAGAATATACTGAAATACATTTGCGCCTGTTTGCTCATCTGTCTGCGCGTCTCGCAGTATAATTCAAAACTGGATAAATCTTCAACAAGATGGTGGTGGTGGTGGTCAAACAAAATTCGCAGAAAACGCATTTACTTTTGATTGTAATCAATAGTGTCGAAACACTCGTTCTGCTTGTTCAGACGTTATAATCATATAATAACTACGGGTCCTTTGTGTCTTTGCAAGTGTAGCGCATGTCAAAACCTATTGTAGTGACTGTGAACTGCAATATAGCTCCTAATATTAACTTATCTTCTATTTATTCGCAGGATTATCCAATGAACCCGGGTTTAGAAAATGGTAAGTGCATTATAAATATGTTTACCTGAAAGCGACTTCATGAAAACAAAGTCAGATTTTATATTTGCCTGGCAATCAGGCTATCAAAACTACACAATAACCAATCCGATGGCGTGAAATATTTAGAGTGACGTCACGCGTTAAAGCGTGTTACGTACGGCACGTGAAGGGGGTGGGTGGAAAGAAAGAGTTGGCGCGATTTATGGCTAGTGGTGGGTATGAAATGCGAGTCAGATCGGGAAAAACGGTATTAAAATACATCTGAGGTGGCATATCTCCATAATCACAAGGCGGAGTTTCGCAAGATTTGCTGTGCAAATGTGAGGACGTCACATAAATATAGATCTCTAAAATAATTTAAGTAGGCCCAGCGAGTTATGAGTAATTCCTGCTGACCACGGCCACCTCTTAGCGAGCCAGTGGCATGCTTTCGAAACTTATGTAATATATTTTACAGGTCCTGTCTTGAGTTTGGCCGCTTAAAACTTATTAAATTAGGCCAATCCGCTCCTGAGAAATCCCCTGCTGCCTACGACCACCCTCCGAACGAACATTGCGATTTCCCCCGTATTAGAGGCTTTTAAAGAAATTTGATGAAGGATATATAAATACATACATGGTCGCCAGAAACAGGATTTACTGTGCAAGTGTAACCTTTTCCTGTGAATACAACAATATAAAAATTATTAAATATGGTCCAGGGGTTGATGAGCAACAACCTTAATAAATGACTTGATATAATAATAAAGCCATTAAAATTAACAGTGATATATATATATACACCTGTGCAAAAGTTAAGCACCACCCTATTTTTACGCACATGCGAGGGTATATTCATGTGCTATGAAGAAAGCAATAGCATAAACATTTATGTACCCATCCATCTTAGTGCAAGAGGTAATAATGCAACTAGAGGAATGCTGATTATGATGGTGGGGAAACACTGTATGTTTTTGTTTGAACTTGAAAACGAGGCCTGAATATGGTTACGTTGACACAACTGACAACTATTGCCCTACAGTTGACACACGTGGCTAGATTGTCATTAATGGTGTCTCAAAACGAAGTTTAACATCTGTGCACGAGTTTGAGACTGTCATTATTAATACCGGGTATATCCACCTTGTGCCTGGATGACGGCCTGGACACGACGTCTCATGCTGGTCACCAACCGACTGATACGCCATCGTGGTATTCGTTGCCATTCAAGATGGAGTGCGTCTGTTAATTCCTGTAGGTTCTGCACAGGAGGATCCCTCCTTCTCACCATGTTTCCCAGAATGTCCCAGATATGCTCAATAGGGTTCATGTCAGGGCTCCTTGCTGGCCATGGTAGGGTTTCGATGGCATTCTGGCCGAGGTATTCATGCACAGCTCTAGCACGATGTGGTCGGGCGTTGTCATCCATGAATATAGGGTGGGTTCCAGGTGCACGATTTACAAAATGAGGGACCACAACTCTATCCAGTATGGAATCTTGTAATCTTTGTCCATTTAGTGTTCCAGGTACAGTCAACAGATCCAGCTTACAATCAAATGAGATGCACCCCCATATCATAACGGAACCTCCACCAAATGGAACTTCTTCCATGATGTTACGTTGGTCGTACGCCGTGCGTCTGGACCTCCATACACGAGTTCGACCATCTGTGGCATGAAGCAGGAACCGACTTTCATCGGACCAGTGTACCCGTCTCCAGGATCGCATGTTCCAGTGTCTTCTTTCGTTGCACCACCTCAGACGCTCCTCTTTGTGGTGTGCAGTGAGGAGAGGACGTCTGGCAGGTCTCCTAGCTTTCATGCCAGCAGCATACAGTCTCCTTTTGACGGTAGACATTGACACTCTATTGCGCGTTTCCCATTGCTGGCTGAGCACTCTGCTGTTGGTGAATGGAGATCTCCTAACAAGGCGTACTAGGGCTCGATCATCACGGGCAGTAGTCTTCTTCGGTCTTCCAGATCTAGGCATGTCCTTCACCTCGTTAGTTTGCCCATGTTTTGCAATCAAACGACTGATTACAGTATGGTTAATGTTCAGCTGTCTGCCAATCTCTCTGCATGACATACCAGTGGTATGCATGCCTATGATTTGCCATTTCACACGATCACTTAACCTTCGTCTTGCCATAGCGGTTCACAATCAAGAGCTAATTCTCTCTGTACAAATAAACCACGGTCATGAACACAAAATTCCTAATCTTGTCGCCTAAATCTGTATGTAATGTTCTACACCTCAAACTGGACTTTTACATAACTGAACACGTGTGCTGTCTCCCGCCACGCACGGACATCAAGCGGCGTGAAGTCATGCATGCATGTGCATTTCGTACTTGGAATTATGTCAGCTAACGCGGGGACAAAAAGTATGCCAGCCTAGTTGTACCATCATGTTTCTACGTTCTATTGTTTTTGCTGGTGCTTAACTTTTGCACAGGTGTATATATATATATATATATATATATATATATATATATATATATATATATATATATATATATATATATATATATATATATATATATATATATATATATATATATACGGCTGGGAACGAGGACGGCTATAGAGTTGATCAAGTCGATAAGATGGATACTAGTAGGTTAATAACAGCAACTCTTACACAATATACCTCAATACAATGTATGACAGTGGCTATGAAAGTAATGACTCGCAGATCTATAACAGCAACATAACTAAGCTACGTGAGAAACACGGTACGGTGATATGAACGCTACCTGTCAGAACACTGACCAATAATGTGCACCGCCCATTCACTCAGTACTTAACACGAAACCATTCTAAACCAGAAAATGATTTCTATACGAACGAATACCATGAACGTAACTACAATAGATTCTATTTCAGTGTTAAAGTAGAAAATAAATGTGACGTCCTCTATATAGATGCCGATGAGAAAAATAATAGTTCCTGCTATAATAAATAATAAATGCTCAATAACTACTGTCGTTGCTACCGATATTGATCATATCACTAGTACCTCAGGTCTGAACACTACCGCTGTTCCAATTGATATTACTACTGCGACTGCCTCTGCCAATGCCTCTGCCTCTACCACTGCCACTACAACTGCCCTTGACTTTGTCACTGCATCTACCTTGCCACTGCCACTTCTCCCGCTCGCGCTCCTGCTTCTGCTCCTGCTCCGGCTACTGCTACTATTGCTGCTGTTGGTATTGCCCCTACCATTACTACCGCTACTGTTGCCACTACCGCCGCTGCTACTGCCATAACGACTCCTGTTGCTACATGCTTTAATTCATGCAATAAGGACGATGGTGGAAATGGAAGGGACAACATAACATACACTGACAAGGACAACATTATTGACAATAATAAGGATTATGATGGCAAGGGTCATAATGACGATGACGGAAATGTAAGCAGCAATATGACTAACAATGACAACTATAGTGACACCAATAATAGCAATACTATCGATCGCAATGACAATGACAACGATACAAAAGGAAATTACAATAGCTTGCTCAATGACAACAATAGCAGCGACAACGATGACACGATGACAATGGAGACGACAAGTTCAACAATGGCAATGGGAGTGGCAGTGATAATAACAATGGTAACAATGAGGGCAACACTACAGACGACGGCAGCGGCGACAGCAATAACATGTTGAGTACAGAAATGTTGCATATTGCTGCCATAAACATTTGTGGAATGAAGTCTAAATTAAAAATCCTGGAATTGTATACTTTTCTCACTCTTTATGACATCATTTGCCTAAATGAAACCAAATTGACGGATTATGATAATATTAAAATTCCAAATTATAAAACAGTGACTAAAACTCGAAATGGAAATAAATACAGGGTCTGTGGAATTTGTGTCCTAATCAAAAATTATCTGAGGAAATTTGTAAGAGAATTAAAAACAGATAACGGTTTTGTTTTGTGGCTTGAATTAAGCAAATATGTCCTTAATTGTGGTAACACTGTATTGCTAGGTGCTGTGTATGTACCTCCATAATCATCAAAATACTACACAAATGATGCATTCGACAAAATAGAAAACGATGTAATCTCGGTAAAAACTAAATTTGGTCTCATTTATTAAAATCATGAGATTTTAGAGCAAACACAGGTGCCGAAAACGACTCTGAGAAATTCGACAACTTTACTTTGCGTAATTCTAACGTCGATAACACAACTGGTTCTGACCTACTATTACTGGGAAGGCTAGGAATTCCTACTGATAGATATAGTCAATACCTCGGGCGTAGAAACACGAACGGTGTAGGGGAAAATTCATACAACTACGTAAAAATACTAATATTTGTATAATAAGTGGAAGAGCAGACAAGGATATGTATATAGGTAAAGTAACTACCACCAATAACAGCCTCCTAGACTACGTGACTGGAAACACAAGATTTATCAGTGATTTCTAAGTTAGAAACTTTGACCCGCTGATGCCAAGTTCCAGTTCACGTTGTATTCACTCACGCTTTACACGAGGGCCAAATATACACCATGTACTACACATAACATTAGAAAGAAATAATAATAATAATAATAATAATAATAATAATAATAATAATAATATACGACGGATACCAAATACAAATGAACAGCTTGTTGAGAATCTTGACCACACAATACTTAATCAAATAAAACATACATTAGACGAAGCTCAAAACACAGAAACTCTGGACCAGAAAACATGAACATAGCTGTCAACATGATAGTCGATTTGTTTGTGGGTAAGAGGGTGTGTAAAGGGAAAGTATGCGCAAATAGCAAGCCATGGCTCGGGAAAGAGTCGTCAGCCAAGTGAAAAGCATACAATAAGATAAAGAAAAATTACAACACTAATAAGACAGAGCTAAATAAACAAGTGTTAAAAGATGCTAGCAAAGCATGTGAAAGCGATAAGAATAAATGCGGAAAATATGGGCACCAAAATTCACGCCAAACCACGTACACTTAAAAAGAGCAGATCGCAAGGCAAAGCATATTGGAAGATGATTAACAGCAACAGTAAAGCTAGGCCTAGATATTTATATACAAGAACATATAGCCGATAACCCTGAACTAGATAACCCAATATCTATAGAAGAAACACAAACATCAATTACTAAGCTTGCAAACAACAAAGCAAGTGGGATAGATCATATTCTGAATGAATATATTAAAAATCTACAAGTCGTGTAGTGCTCCCTATCTAGGAACAGTGATTTAACCTAGTATTTGACAAAGGCTGGCTACCTGAAACTTGGCTCATAGGAAAAATAATACCCATATACAAGAAAAAGGTGGATGCGTCAGATGCGGCAAACTATCGCACAATAACGTAATTAAGCTGCATGGGAAAACTATTCACTACAACTGAACACCAGATTAAATGAATATGCTGAACAACACGAAACTATCTCTGCTCCGCAAAATGGATTTAGAAAAGGCAGACCAACCCTGGACACTACATTTTCCATATATTTAATACACTATTTTCTATTTTCTGAAGTTAAAATATTATACTGCTGCTTTATTGATTATAAACAGCCATTCGATATGGTCTGGAGAAATGGACTTTGGAGAAAATTGATAAAAATCGGACTCTCAGGAAAGTGTTTTAACTTAATCCTTAATATGTATAATTCAATAAAGTCATTTGTCTTTCATAATTCAGCTGAATTGGAAATATTTCTATGTAAAGTTGGTGTAAGACAAGGAGAAGATTTGTCACATTTTTCAACATTCTTAAATGACCTGGAAGACTATTTAGAAGAACGCCGTATTCTGGGACTGCCATGACTCAGTTAAATGGCTGATGATTTAAGCTATACTTTTATTTAATCGCACCCTTGTATGCGGACGACACGACAATAATGGCGGAATATACAACAGCTCTCTAAAATGCGTTAGATACATTCCAAGATTACTGTAATGAATGGAAATCGAAAGTTAATGCATCTAAAATAAAAATAATAATATTCCAAAAACGCAAGAAAACCAATCAGGCACAATTCCAAATTGGAGTTCATAACATTGAAATAGTCGATAAATATCTATTCCTATGAATCCTTTTCAAATATAGCGGTATTTTTTTCTCATGTAGAAAACGTAACCTGAAACAGGGGAACACGCAACTTTACTCCCACATACAAAGGCTTAAAGAAAATAATATACCATTGGCTTAAAATGTTCACTTTTTGATTGTATGATCTCACCAGGAGTGTTATATGCATCTTAACTTTGGGGTTTTGAGAATACTAATCTGCTGGAGACTTGCCAGATCTATACCGAACTAGGAAAATACCACCTACACATAAAGATACAATGTAATATGATTCGGTTCTGGGCTGACATAGAAAACGCGGATACGGAAAACTTTCATCGATACTATATTATATTAGTCTACTCTATGCGGAAAAAGTTTACACAGTTTAAATGGATGGAGAAGATAACAGCAATCCTAACATTAACAGGTTATGCTGAAGCATTTGAGAAAGACAACAAAAATAAAACACAATTAACTAATCAGGTACAAACAGATGTATACAATCAATTTGAAGAGAAGTGTAGAACTGACATCAGCGAGTCAAGCCGGTTATCATTCTATAACAATATAAATGCCGAAGTTGCTTTAGAGTGATACTTCGTAATTCTACCCCACCTTGATGCGAATGACGTTCATTTTAAAACGTTAAATCACAAATTAGATATTGAGACTTTGAAGGGTGGGTGGGTGGTGGGGGTGATGGGGTGGGGTGGGGTGCGGTGCGGTGGACGGGAACGGATAGGAGTGAACGTCTTTGTGATATATGTAACTGCGTAAAGGATGAACTGCGCTTTCTTTTTACCTGTCCCAAATATAATACAGAAAGACAAAAATATACCCCTGCGTACTACACTACCAAGCACACAAATAGAAAACACCAAAGGGCTCCCTTCAATATGCAACAGGCCTGTGCTAATACACCTCTGTAAATACGTTATCCATGCGAAGAAAATGATATAACTCGTGATTCTGAACCGCATAAAGTTATGCCTGATTTATTTAAATTGTCGGCCTATATGTCCATTTTAATTAAACTTAGACAATGCTAATGTGATAACAAAGTGTACATAGAGATTACGAGAAATACTGATGTATTACATCTTAAGGTCCTTATGCAAACACAATTTTAATAGTCAATTATACAACATAGTTGAAGGGCAATCAAAATCTGTCTCCCACATATAAATTGTGCGAGCATACAGTAAGAAATAAGCAAGAAATGCAAATTTGAAAATGTGCAAAACGGGAATTCTGATTTCAGCATTTTCAAATCCGGCAATCTATAGGCCAACTGTATATACATCAGTCCAGTCAGTCCAGTCACGACTAGCGTAGCCCTGCATAGGAATCAACATTAAACAAGGCAGATATCGAAAGCGTTGTCGCGAAATTACCTTTATTACACCTTGCGTTTGTAATCGCTTGTAGCGCAGTTTTTCCTACTGAATACGCTCGTACATGTTTATTTTGTAGTAAACAGACTGATTTCCTTTAAATTTGTTATCAAAGAGGTTTTAAAAATCCCACAAATCTGGCTGATTTTCACTGAAATTTTGGGGAAGGGAGATAAATGCCGTTTAAAAAGAACCGCCTGAGCAAATAAATTAGCGTGATTACGTCCCATACAAGTGATACATTTTGAGCTGGGAATCGATCAGCACGCTGGTGGCAGGATGTCAAACATTGAGCAAAAGTAGTTTTTGTTTTTAAGCGGCCCATACACGATCAATATAATTGACATTAATATTGTCAATTATGAAAATTTACAATATTATTGATCGTTAGTGTGTAATATTGAGGTCAAATTTTGACTTGCGCAATATTCTGACGGAATCAAAACCCATTAGATATTTATTGATGGTTACGCAATTGTATTGTGTCGTTGGTGCACATTGAGAATATTGATCAATATTTTGTCATATGACGATAATATTGAACAATTGTATTGCGCCGTTTGTGGCCAACACAGTTTATTTTCAATATTTTTGTCAATTATATTGATCGTGTATGGGCCGCTTTAGCGGAGAACGTTTCAGTTTCAGTTTTCAGTTTTCTTTATTCACCCAGGTCATTTACACAGCATATGGGGTACACATTATTATTATAGATATTTATACTATGGCGGTAGTTATTATTATTATTATTATTAGTATTATTATTTTATGATTAGCTGCTGCCGTTGCATATTTGAAATATTTTGTTTTGACATCTTTTTCTTTGTCGTTGTCAACATCTTTGATCTTGTCGATTGCATTGTCGTCGTCGTCGTTGTTATTGTTGTTGTTGTTGTTGTTGTTGTTGTTGTTGTTGTTGTTGTTGTTGCGAATCGGTGTGCAATTAATTAAATATTGACACATGTGTGGTCTATTTATGCACAGTTGTAACTGTCGTGTCATACACACTTTAACGTTATAATCCTAACAATTATGGAATATGTAATTTATATCTACCGCCAATATATGAATTGTAAACTATTTTCCCTCATATGCTTTACGTAAAGCCTGAGTGAATAAAACGCGAGCATAAACATAAACATAGCGAAAATACTTGAGAAAATATAGCTATCGAATTTTACCCAAGCCGACACACTCCAGCAAATCTGCCCGCACAGCTACTCAAGAAAAATATGCCAATAACATTCACCGGCGGTCGCTCAGCTTATTAATACATTACCTTTGTGTAAGTAAATGATCATTGTGTTATGTGTTAAGCATTTAATCATCTGTGCGTGTTTCTAATTGTGCTTGGCACGTGAAGGTCAAAAATACAAATACATGCACAGATTTTATTGGAAGAAACTTAGTTTGAATTTTTTTGATGTTATTGCTGAAAGCTGTTTCTATCATAGGCAGCTTACACCATTTTCTAAATAGACACGAGTTAAGAAGCTGATCACACACACACGCACACGCACACGCACACGCACACGCACGCACGCACGCACGCACGCACGCACGCACGCACCGTGCCGAGATAGGGAACGCATCAGCTGGCTTTATGGCTACCGCTATGTTGATTGCGATGTTGCGCGCTTACATCTGTATCGATGAGGCACAGATATACAGATGTACGCTCGCAACACCGCTGTGAATGCATGTGTGTGCGCGAATCCTAACAGATTAAAGGTGCATATTCACATTAAAATTTCTGAAAATAAAATTGTTTAAATTATACACTTTCAGAAACTTAAACTGTGAGCCTATATGTAATGAAATGAAATAAACCTTAACATATGATGATTCCATTCCATATAAATTAATATAATGTTTTAAGTAGCGAAATTGAAATAGCGGCATGGGCCTTTATTTCAATTTCGCGACTTAAAAATTATATTAATTTACATGGAATGGAATCATCATATGTTAAGATTTATTTCGTTTCATTGCACATGGGCAGATAATTTAAGCTTATAAAAGTATGCAATTTTAACAATTTTATTTTCAATCATTCTGGTGTGAATATGCACCTTTAATATGTATGTGTTTAACATTCACTCATGACATATCGCTATATAGCCAGCCTATAGATAGCCATGCTAAAAAACTGTTGAATATTTTGAAACGATTTTGACAGCCAGGAACAGCTTCCAGTCAAATTAGCTTCAAAGCATTTTGCAGAATATTCCATCAACCGTAATCCTATGGTCATAATAGTTGAAAGTGTTAATGTATTGGGCAGTACCATTTTTAGAGATTTGTTGTTTACTGTGTCCGATGTTTTAAGACTAGGCCATCTCCCTACATAGTCATTCAGACGGCAAAATGCGTAAAATTGTTAAATACAAACGTATATACAGTCAAGAAATTATGATAAATATGAAAGTAGAAAGTAGCGAAAGAGAGAGAGAGAGGGGGGATGGGAGAGCGAGAGAAAGAGAGAGCGAGAGAAAGAGAGAGAGAGAGAGAGAGAGGAGAGAGGAGAGAGAGGGAGAGAGAGAAGATAGAGGGAGATAGATGTTAGGAGAGATATTTAATATCACTTAGCAGTTAGTACGTATATGTATAAAGCGTTTGGTTTGTTTTATATAATTCTGTACAATTTTTAGCAAAACATCGTTCATTTGTGGAGATAAATCTGGATATCCATTCAGAATGAAGACTAGCAGCATATTGGGCATAAATCCTGCTATGTCCGTAAATAAATCTCTTCTCTCACTCTCCCATCTTCGACATTCTAAGAAATAATGAAAAGATGTTTCTGGCGTTTGACATTCTAGGCACTTTCTTTCTTCGAGTAAATGGTGTCGAAATAAATCAGTATGTGACCTAAGCACAATGGACGACGAATTCCACTATATATTTGAATGTCCTGAAATAAATGCAGAAAGAAGAATATATCTTCCTAAATAGTATACAGTTCGCCCAAATACACATAAAATGTATCAACTTTTTAATGCAGAAACGCAAAACAATAATAGCTATCTGTAAATATATTGACATCATTGTGAGTACATTTAAAAGAAAGAAATGAGGGCCTTACCCCGGCGCGTACATCTTGCAGATCTAGCCATCCTTTTTTTAAAAACATATTTTATTGCCATTCAGAACAATGGGATTGAGTCACAAGTCACAATTGTGGACTTAGATACGACTCTTTATTTATATAAGCGTTATATATAGACGCCTCACTTTGCAATAACTTTCAGCCAAACTGTCATAGAAATCTTCAGCACTAAATGGATTATTAGATTGTAGAAGCTGAGATTGTAAAAGTATTCAGCAGAAAATGTGACATGGTACAACATCATTGTAATATTCTTTACTAATCACCAATAATCATATTTGTTCAAGAATATTTTTATTTTCTCATAGAAAATATCCATCTGGGGACCGAGATATATTTATTTCTGGGAATTTATCACCGGAATCTCGGCTGTCGAGCCAGCCATTCCGTTGATAGATTTTCTGAGGTAATCTTCTCTTGGTCTGCAGATGGGTATTGCTGAAGACAACTGTAGAACGTGTTTTGGTTCGATTGAGTTGATAAGGAGTTACCCGGTACAGACCCGGAATGACAAATTATTTATGTCCGATCCGACAAATATTATTTTCAATATTTTGAACCTAATTCGAGTCGGAGATATTAATGCCTAAAACAGCGACAGATTCCAGTCACATTATTTTCTAAATATTCAACAGCTATCCTGTTGAGGGTATGTATCGATAAAACTATTAGTATTAGCCGATTAACCCTTGTACATACACTGCAACATCAACATTACACCCTGTCGAAGAGACGGATCATTGAAATATATAAAAACTTATAAGATTTAATTATATATATATATATATATATATATATATATATATAAATATATATATATATATATATATATATATATATATATATATATATATATATATATATATATATATATATATATATATATATATATATATATATATATATATATATATATATACACCTGTGCAAAAGTTAAGCACCACCCTATTTTTACGCACATGCGAGGGTATATTCATGTGCTATGAAGAAAGCAATAGCATAAACATTTATGTACCCATCCATCTTAGTGCAAGAGGTAATAATGCAACTAGAGGAATGCTGATTATGATGGTGGGGAAACACTGTATGTTTTTGTTTGAACTTGAAAACGAGGCCTGAATATGGTTACGTTGACACAACTGACAACTATTGTCCTACAGTTGACACACGTGGCTAGATTGTCATTAATGGTGTCTGAAAACGAAGTTTAACATCTGTGCACGAGTTTGAGACTGTCATTATTAATACCGGGTATATCCACCTTGTGCCAGGAAGACGGCCTGGACACGACGTCTCATGCTGGTCACCAACCAACTGATACGCATTGTGGTATTCGTTGCCATTCAAAATGGAGTGCATCTGTTAATTCCTGTAGGTTCTTCACAGGAGGATCCCTCCTTCTCTCCATGTTTCCCAGAATGTCCCAGATATGCTCAATAGGGTTCATGTCAGGGCTCCTTGCTGGCCATGGTAGGGTTTCGATGGCATTCTGGCGGAGGTATTCATGCACAGCTCTAGCACGATGTGGTCGGGCGTTGTCATCCATGAATATAGGGTGGGTTTCAGGTGCATGATTTACAAAATGAGGGACCACAACTCTATCCAGTATGGAATCTTGATATCTTTGTCCATTTAGTGTTCCTGGTACAGTCAACAGATCCAGCTTACAATCAAATGAGATGCACCCCCATATCATAACGGAACCTCCACCAAATGGAACTTCTTCCATGATGTTAGGTTGGTCGTATGCCGTGCGTCTGGACCTCCATACACGAGTTCGACCATCTGTGGCATGAAGCAGGAACCGACTTTCATCGGACCAGTGTACCCGTCTCCAGGATCTCATGTTCCAGTGTCTTCTTTCGTTGCACCACCTCAGACGCTCATCTTTGTGGTGTGCAGTGAGGAGAGGACGTCTGACAGGTCTCCTAGCTTTCATGTCAGCAGCATACAATCTCCTTTTGACGGTAGACATTGACACTCTATTGCGCGTTTCCAATTGCTGGCTGAGCACTCTGCTGTTGGTGAATGGAGATCTCCTAACAAGGCGTACTAGGGCTCGATCATCACGGGCAGTAGTCTTCTTCGGTCTTCCAGATCTAGGCCTGTCCTTCACCTCGTTAGTTTGCCCATGTTTTGCAATCAAACGACTGATTACAGTATGGTTAATGTTCAGCTGTCTGCCAATCTCTCTGCATGACATACCAGTGATATGCATGCCTATGATTTGCCATTTCACACGATCACTTAACCTTCGTCTTGCCATAGCGGTTCACAATCAAGAGCTAATTCGCTCTGTACAAATAAACCACGGTCATGAACACAAAATTCCTAATCTTGTCGCCTAAATCTGTATGTAATGTTCTACACCTCAAACTGGACTTTTACATAACTGAACACGTGTGCTGTTTCCCGCCACGCACGGACATCATGCAGCGTGAAGTCATGCATGCATGTGCATTTCGTACTTGGAATTATGTCAGCTAACGCGGGGACAAAAAGTATGGCAGCCTAGTTGTACCATCATGTTTCTACGTTCTATTGTTTTTGCTGGTGCTTAACATTTGCACAGGTGTATATATATATATATAACATATGTAACCGCATCTAACATATGTAACTGCCATTATATGTATATTTCATACCCATACACACGCGCGCGTACGTGCGTGCGTATGAAATAAACATATAATTGCGGTATTGTGTGCCTGCCTGCCTGCGTGCGTGCGTGCGTGCGTGCGTGCGTGCGTGCGTGCGTGCGTGCGTGCGTGCGTGCGTGCGTGCGTGCGTGCGTGCGTGCGTGCGTGCGTGCGTGCGTGCGTGCGTGCGTGCGTGCGTGCGTGCGTGCGTGCGTCTGTGTGTGTGTCTGTGTGTGTGTGTGTGTGTGTGTGTGTGTGTGTGTGTGTGTGTGTGTGTGTGTGTGTGTGTGTGTGTGTCTGTGTGTGTGCATGTGCGTGCGTGAAGAAGTTAACGAGTAAGCTTGAAACACACAAGAACGCACTACTTAAGAAATATATATGATTACTATATTCTACGGCTGTAGTAGTAGAACCATCCTACAGCTGCAATCAGTCCTTCTTCGCTTTTGCCCACTGTGTCTTGTCCTCAGCCAACATCTTTAGTTTCCTCAGGTCCATTCCTGACTTGAATGTCCCTAATCCTGCTTTCTTGAGGTCACCTCGTAGCACGCTTAGCAGATTTACGCAATGACGTCCTCTCCTAACTGTATTTGCTGCCTCCAAGTTGGGTGAATTCCAATGCTCTCTGCTGGTGTATCTTTTGTCATCCATAGCATGTGGCCAAACATGGACCATCTTTGCTGGGCGACATTTGCAGATAGCGTCCACGTATTACACATCTTGTATAGCGCCTCGTTGGAAATTACGCTTGTCTGGCCATCGGTGTCCAGTGATGGTGCGTATGTGTTTGCGGTGGCAGCCGTCAAATTTGTCTAGAGCTGCCTTTTGGAGATGCCCAGCTGCTACAGTTATACATCATCAAGGATACGCAGTTTGCATTGTATAAACCTAGTCTTTTTTTACAATAGAAGGGCATCTTTAATCTACGAATCCATAGCTTCCAGAAGGACTGGAAAGCTATCTTCCCCACGACGCAGCGTGCAGCAATGTCCGGAGTGCTGTAAAGCAGTGAGCCCAGGATTTTACTTTTACTCACCGCCACGGAGTGGATCGTCATTTTCTTTAGTTTCATGCTTTGTAGATATGTATATGTGGGTGAACTCTGTTTTGGATTCATTCATAAAGAGATTCTCAATTTGTAGTTTGCTTGCAGCTATTGGTTCCTCAAGGGGTTTCTTTTTTGTTTGTTTATAAAGGCCACATCGTCGGCTTATTCCATCTCTCGCGGCATGCCCAGTATTGAAACTGGAGGATTTGGTCTTGTGGAATTTTGCCGCACGGATTTCAATACATCAGCCAGGTAACAGGTGAGCAGCGCAAGGGATAGATCATCTCCCTGCGGGGAGCCGATTGATCTCTCAAACTCTACCGACTTCACTGACTTGACTCGTACTCTCACCTTGGTGTCTGTAAGCAGTAGTCTCACAAGTCGTAGCTCATCTACATTGCAACTGGTCTGGCATAGTACATCTAAGATCTGTGAGCGCTTAATTGCGTCGAAGGCTCGTGACATGTCAATGCCCATATTGTGGAAATCCCAGTGTTTGGACCTGACTACCGACACAAGCATGCGTTGAGCCCATACAATGTCTGCGCAGCTGTGCCCACGTTTGAAGCCACTTTGACACGATCCGCTGAAGGCATCGATCTTGTCTCGGATGCGGCATAGAGTAACATTGGATAGAAGTTTCCGTATCTAAGGAGCATAATGTGCCCCGGATTGGCTGGGGGAGGGGCAGGTGGCTTCTTGGGCGTGGGTAGGGCGATAAGGGTGTCTTGGCCTACAGCGCCGATGGGAATGTGGTGCGTAAAAGCTGAATTGATTAGGTGCGTGATCGGTTTTTAGATAATGTCACTTGCATATTTGAATAGTTCAATGCTCATGCCATCAGGTCCAGATGCACGTCCACTTTTCAGGGCCTTACGTGCCTTCCCAACTTCTTAATTAGTGTTAGTAATGGTCTGGGGTCTCCTGAGAATGGCATATATATATATATATATATATATATATATATATATATATATATATATATATATATATATATATATATATATATATATATATATATATATATATATATATACTTCGTGAGTTCCAATATATACACCTGTGCAAAAGTTAAGCACCAGCAAAAACAATAGAACGTAGACACATGATGGTACAACTAGGCTGCCATACTTTTTGTCCCCGCGTTAGCTGACATAATTCCAAGTACGAAATGCACATGCATGCATGACTTCACGCCGCTTGATGTCCGTGCGTGGCGGGAAACAGCACACGTGTTCAGTTACGTAAAAGTCCAGTTTGAGGTGTAGAACATTACATACAGATTTAGGCGACAAGATTAGGAATTTTGTGTTCATGACCGTGGTTTATTTGTACAGAGAGAATTAGCTCTTGATTGTGAACCGCTATGGCAAGACGAAGGTTAAGTGATCGTGTGAAATGGCAAATCATAGGCATGCATACCACTGGTATGTCATGCAGAGAGATTGGCAGACAGCTGAACATTAACCATACTGTAATCAATCGTTTGATTGCAAAACATGGGCAAACTAACGAGGTGAAGGACAGGCCTAGATCTGGAAGACCGAAGAAGACTACTGCCCGTGATGATCGAGCCCTAGTACGCCTTGTTAGGAGATCTCCATTCACCAACAGCAGAGTGCTCAGCCAGCAATTGGAAACGCGCAATAGAGTGTCAATGTCTACCGTCAAAAGGAGACTGTATGCTGCTGGCATGAAAGCTAGGAGACCTGTCAGACGTCCTCTCCTCACTGCACACCACAAAGAGGAGCGTCTGAGGTGGTGCAACGAAAGAAGACACTGGAACATGAGATCCTGGAGACGGGTACACTGGTCCGATGAAAGTCGGTTCCTGCTTCATGCCACAGATGGTCGAACTCGTGTATGGAGGTCCAGACGCACGGCGTACGACCAACGTAACATCATGGAAGAAGTTCCATTTGGTGGAGGTTCCGTTATGATATGGGGGTGCATCTCATTTGATTGTAAGCTGGATCTGTTGACTGTACCTGGAACACTAAATGGACAAAGATATCAAGATTCCATACTGGATAGAGTTGTGGTCCCTCATTTTGTAAATCATGCACCTGGAACCCACCCTATATTCATGGATGACAACGCCCGACCACATCGTGCTAGAGCTGTGCATGAATACCTCCGCCAGAATGCCATCGAAACCCTACCATGGCCAGCAAGGAGCCCTGACATGAACCCTATTGAGCATATCTGGGACATTCTGGGAAACATGGTGAGAAGGAGGGATCCTCCTGTGCAGAACCTACAGGAATTAACAGACGCACTCCATCTTGAATGGCAACGAATACCACAATGGCGTATCAGTCGGTTGGTGACCAGCATGAGACGTCGTGTCCAGGCCGTCATCCAGGCACAAGGTGGATATACCCGGTATTAATAATGACAGTCTCAAACTCGTGCACAGATGTTAAACTTCGTTTTCAGACACCATTAATGACAATCTAGCCACGTGTGTCAACTGTAGGGCAATAGTTGTCAGTTGTGTCAACGTAACCATATTCAGGCCTCGTTTTCAAGTTCAAACAAAAACATACAGTGTTTCCCCACCATCATAATCAGCATTCCTCTAGTTGCATTATTACCTCTTGCACTAAGATGGATGGGTACATAAATGTTTATGCTATTGCTTTCTTCATAGCACATGAATATACCCTCGCATGTGCGTAAAAATAGGGTGGTGCTTAACTTGTGCACAGGTGTATATATATATTGGAACTCACGAAGTTGTTAAGCAAAGTACAACTCGTAATACATGAAATCTATGGGACAGGGTATGTCTAATTTCCAATACACGGGGTATGGGATATGGGGATATGGAATTCGTCGGCCCCATTATATAACACACGCACACACTATTTGATATGAATGTTAACCATAGTTATTTAATCTGGGATAAAAGTGATGATCTAATTTCATATCCTCAGATATAAAACACTACTACTTCCAGAATGGGACTAAGATGAATTCGTTACTCAGCCGTGAAAACTCATCATCAGTAATCTTGTGAGAGCATAATTATTTCTTTTATAGCACGTACATTTGGCGGTGGCACACTGGGACAAATAGGGATCACACATCATCATATCATATACACCTTAAATAGTCGAACACGTGCAAGCGATTAAGTTATTATCTTCTTTAACAATAGTACTTGAGTTGTCTTGTGTTTATTGTCCAGAATTTCTGGAGTCGATCGGCCGAGGCCAAATTCGGTAGCTTTAACTATGATTTCATTTTTTCAAGTATTTTCGCTAGGTGGTGGCCGTGGTCAACAGGCTGCCGCTGGTTAACTACGGGACGGAATTGAACGATTTTGCGTCTCCGTGCTCGCAGATGAACGTTACGCATGCACAGTACACCTTGTCACTACTGACCAGTATTTATTTATATATCCTTTTTCAAAGTTGCGTAAAGGTCAAAAACGGCAAAATCATGTATGGATCTCATATTTGCACAGTAAGTTTTATCATTAGCGACCATCTAGTTTAGGAAACATATTATATGAATATGGAAAAGATGCCCTAAACCACTGGCTCACTCGGAGGTGGCCGTGGTCAGCAGGCCATTACTCATAACTCACTGGGCATATTAAAAGCAATAATTTATTGTAGAGAGTTATATTTAGGAGATGACCTCACATTTGCACAGCAAATCTGCCATAATCTGGGGACATTCAGCCTTGTGGTTATGGAGATATGCCACCTCAAATTTATTTTAATACCGTTTTTGACGTGCTTTCTCGACGAAGCGATTCATGTGCTGAATTTAGCACGCGCGGTCAGTGGGTTTTGGTATCCGCGGGTTTGCGTGTCGGTGGGCCAGACGATAAATGGGTTGGTGCGTTGGTCTGGTTGTCAGTCAGTCGGATGGTCGGTTGGTCATACGTACGATTATTCAGTCGTTCGGTCATTCACTTGGTTGATTCGTTGGTCTGTCAGTCCGTCAGGTGGTCAGTCGGTCCGTCGGTCGTTCATTCGTTTACTTGGTCATTTGGTCGGCCGACCGGTTGGTCGCTATGTCGGTTAGTCGGTCGGTCTGTCAGTCTGTCGATCGATCGATTGATCGATAGAATGGATGGCCGTTTGGTCGGTCGACTGGCAAGTTGGTTGGCCATTCGGTTGGTCCGTTGGCCGGTTGGTCGGTCCGTCGGTCCGTCCGTCCGTCCGTCCATCGGCCAGTCCGTCGGTCGGCTGCTCAGTCAGGGAGTCGTTCATTCATTTAGTCTGTGGGTCAGTGTGTCAGTGATTGATTGAGTGCTCCGATCGATCAATATATTGATCGGTTTATTACTTATAAGCACTTTCTTTCAGAGGCTCGGGAGATGTTTCAATTGTTTGATAAGGATCAAAATGGGGTCTGGTCTTGTCACGAACTCGGCCTCGCTATGAGACGGATAGGACTGACACCAACGCAAGCATCTGTCGAAGAAACCTTCAAACGGCTCGATAAAGATGGTAAGTATTAATTCTGGTTGGCTAATCATATCAGTAGCAGTAGCAGTAGCAGTAGCAGTAGCAGTAGCAGTAGCAGTAGCAGTAGCAGTATTAGCAGCGGTAGCGGTAGTAGCAGCGGTCTCGGTAGCGGTAGTAGTGGTAGTAGTAGTAGTAGTAGTAGTAGTAGTAGTAGTAGTAGCAGCAGCAGCAGTAGTAGTAGTAGTAGTAGTAGTAGTAGTAGCGGCAGCAGCAGCAGCAGCAGAAGCAGCAGCAGCAGCAGCAGCAGCAGCAGAAGCTGAAGCAGCAATAGTAGTAGAATTAGTAGTTTTATGTCAAACACACCGGATCAGATTTGCCATGAAAGGAACATTTCTTATGTATATTATTACTTGAGATGTCGTCGTTGTCGTCGTCATCGTTGTGGGCGTCGTCGTCCTCGTCGTTGTTCCCGCCGACACAGTTGTCATCATTGGCAGCGTGCCGGTGCCGTCTTCTTCGTCATCGTCGTCGTCGTCGTCGTCGTCGTCGTCGTCGTCGTCGTCGTCGTCGTTATTATTATTATTATTATTATTATTATTATTATTATTATTATTATTATTATTTCCTTCAGGTAGCGGTACAATTGAATATGACGAATATTTAGAGTTAATTAAACAAGAATTGGCCAAACAAAACACAGATGAAGAGAAACAGAATAACACATTGCAGGCGTTCGAGTTGTTCGATAAGGATCATGATGGATTCATCGACAGCGAAGAACTAATGGATGCCATGCGCCGCTTGGGGGAGCCACTGTCTGAACAGGAATGTCGTGATATGATGCGCGAGGTTGATATTGACGGCGATGGTAAAATCAGTTATAGAGGTTCGTGAATAGAATATAGTATTACCATAGTTTAACCCGTTAACACTAGATAAAACTAAATGTTTTGAAAATTTACTTCTTAAATGACTGGCTCGGTAACCGTCCGTAGTTAGTTTCTAGTTGGTTTGTATGTAACTGCCCACTAGTTTAGAGATTGATTAGTCATGCAGCGTCACGATATTCAAGAGTACTTTATCTTTATACGTCCAGCCCTGATCTATCTGATTCATATCACATATATATTTTGTGACTACTTGGACAGAAATCTGTTACTCTTACTTTTTAGACTCACTGGCGTGAAAGTTGCCTTATATTGGAAGCCATACATATAACCGCCCAGGGAAGCAATAGCGTGAAGCTATTGCTGCATCATCCTTACCTACGAACAATTTCGAAATATAATTAAATTGGTAGGAATTGAATAATTTATCGGCCAGCTGACGGTCCATATTTACCTCTGGAAATGCAGTAGAAGCCATCTGAGAGTTCAAAATTTCACGGGGATTGACCCCGGACCCCGTTTGGGTCCATCCCCGTGAAGTTGTGTATCTCGTTATGGCTTCATTCACTCTATTGGAACTAAGCTTGGACAGATGCTTCCTTATACTAATGGGTTTGAGTACAATGATATTCATATTTGTCGATCGCGTATATGACGTCATAACCAACTGTGGTAGGCTGACGTCACAATCAAAATGCATACTGGATGACGTAACTAAGTCTGTCATGGAACTTGAAACTAATTTAATTTGGATATAGGCAGCAACACCCCCCCCACAGTCAAATTATTTTCAAATATTTAACAGTTTGACTGTATGGCCACCATGCAATTGAGATTCTGGGAACTCCGGCCTCAACGTATATACATCGATCACAATACGCGCAAAGCGTGGGCGTATCTTAGCTAGAGACCGACGGGGCATGGCTAAAGGTGGATTCATCCATTGCTTAGGCCGAGAGAGCCACGGACTGTGTGACGCGACTATAACTACAGTGTACTCATCGCGGTACACAGCACAGCTCAGAAATAACTTGGGTTATCTCCAAAACAAAATAAACATGTTAAAGGATAAAGATGGTAATCTCATCTCTTGATAACTATTCAGGTGATCTGTTATGCCACTCATAAACTATGCAGGTAGTATTAAGCTTTTATGATGCCTCTATAGAAAGATATTCAAGCTTTATTAGCTAAATGTTGCTACATTTCTACGTTCTATGATGGCTGCCATGATTTACTTTTCAACCAATCCGAAAAAGCCTAGCGTGTCTGCCTCGGGATATATACTCAGTCGTAGAGGTGCCACCTATAGTTTGTCATTCTTGTATAAAAGCAATCATACAGGTAACCTTTTGAATATTTAGAAACTAATTTCTCTGGAAGTTGTTGCTGCCATAGTCAAATTAGTTTCAAAATATTCCACGAGATGGGTGTTACATAATAACAATCTAATGCATTGACACTTACATGACATCGCACACTATCGCTCGAGGAGACAAAATAGTCGCGATCAGTTCAACATTTACGCGATAGAAGACACGGGGATGTGGCAGGATACGCATGAAACAGAATCTATGAACCATAATCTATCGGCGCAGTATAACATTTGAGATGGGATAAGCATTCCATTAACTTTTCTCCATCCTTCGGATGCTATGCGCGTTGAATCTGAATCAGAATTTGAAGAACACCTCATCAATGACATGTATACACCTGTGCAAAAGTTAAGCACCAGCAAAAACAATAGAACGTAGAAACATGATTCAGGTTAAGTGATCGTGTGAAATGGCAAATCATAGGCATGCATACCACTGGTATGTCATGCAGAGAGATTGGCAGACAGCTGAACATTAACCATACTGTAATCAGTCGTTTAATTGCAAAACATGGGCAAACTAACGAGGTGAAGGACAGGCCTAGATCTGGAAGACCGAAGAAGACTACTGCTCGTGATGATCGAGCCCTAGTACGCCTTGTTAGGAGATCTCCATTCACCAACAGCAGAGTGCGCAGCCAGCAATGGGAAACGCGCAATAGAGTGTCAATGTCTACCGTCAAAAGGAGACTGTATGCTGCTGGCATGAAAGCTAGGAGACCTGTCAGACGTCCTCTCCTCACTGCACACCACAAAGAGGAGCGTCTGAGGTGGTGCAACGAAAGAAGACACTGGAACATTAGATCCTGGAGACGGGTACACTGGTCCGATGAAAGTCGGTTCCTGCTTCATGCCACATGTGGTCGAACTCGTGTATGGAGGTCCAGACGCACGGCGTACGACCAACGTAACATCATGGAAGAAGTTCCATTTGGTGGAGGTTCCGTTATGATATGGGGGTGCATCTCATTTGATAGTAAGCTGGATCTGTTGACTGTACCTGGAACACTAAATGGACAAAGATATCAAGATTCCATACTTGATAGAGTTGTGGTCCCTCATTTTGTAAATCATGCACCTGGAACCCACCCTATATTCATGGATGACAACGCCCGACCACATCGTGCTAGAGCTGTGCATGAATACCTCCGCCAGAATGCCATCGAAACCCTACCATGGCCAGCAAGGAGCCCTGACATGAACCCTATTGAGCATATCTGGGACATTCTGGGAAACATGGTGAGAAGGAGGGATCCTCCTGTGCAGAACCTACAGGAATTAACAGACGCACTCCATCTTGAATGGCAACGAATACCACAATGGCGTATCAGTCGGTTGGTGACCAGCATGAGACGTCGTGTCCAGGCCGTCATCCAGGCACAAGGTGGATATACCCGGTATTAATAATGACAGTCTCAAACCCGTGCACAGATGTTAAACTTCGTTTTCAGACACCATTAATGACAATCTAGCCACGAGTGTCAACTGTAGGGCAATAGTTGTCAGGTGTGTCAACGTAACCATATTCAGGCCTCGTTTTCAAGTTCAAACAAAAACATACAGTGTTTCCCCACCATCATAATCAGCATTCCTCTAGTTGCATTATTACCTCTTGCACTAAGATGGATGGGTACATAAATGTTTATGCTATTGCTTTCTTCATAGCACATGAATATACCCTCGCATGTGCGTAAAAATAGGGTGGTGCTTAACTTTTGCACAGGTGTATATATACGCTCATAACCTGTCTTTCCCAGAGTGTATACATATAAATATACTCTCAAGAAAGATAACTCATCTCTGTGCTACAGACACATCCAGTCTAAGCTCCCATTACTTATTCAAGGCAAATAGAATTTCTTATCGATCTCTATATCGATATATTAGGATTGATTAGTTAGTCCAGGAGCCAAAGCTAGGTCAGAATCGTGACGTAGCACACCCAGTATTCGGAAGGTCTGACACTTGCTGTGGCTTGGGGGAGATGTCCCACACATTTTAAGCCCTGTTGTACAAACAAATTGTGGTAGCACTAATTAGTTATCCTGATTTCTTTGCATAGGGGGTCTAGGCTTTGGCTGTATCCACAGTGCACAACGATATAAGCATGATCGTGTCATAACTCAAAGTAATATCGTATTAGATTCACCATATATGATATTTGACGACTTAGACGCACTGCAAGAAAATTTCAAAGAGGTGTGTATGTACGTGAATAAATTGCAACAGCTGTTCAAATCCTTTAAAGTTGAGTCAAGCTCGAAATCACACCTGTTCGCATTTTGGAACTCATATATTCATATGGTAGAGCTGCTGCTTGGATTCATAAGAGCTGAGAGAACTGGAGATTGGCAGGCACACCTATCTGCTACTGCTGCTATGGCGCCATATTTCTACAGCATGGACAGAACCAATTATGCAAGATGGCTGCCAATATAGCTTGCGGACATGAAGATGCTTCCAAGTACACATCCCCATGTACATGAACAATTCTTGAATGGAAATCATTCCGTTAATCGCTCAGACCATCCATTCAATCAAGTGTGGACAGATATGGCCTTAGAGCAATCGATTAATTTGGATTCCAAAAAGCGAGGTGGTATTATTGGAATAACACAAAAGCCAGGAGCTCTGGGGAGGTGGTTTTTAACTAGCCACGAGAGGGCAGCCATAACAACGGTCACAAAGCAAATGTGTGGGTTACAAGATAGTCACATGTTTGGAGTACATAAGGAAATGGGGACTAATCGAATGAACAGGGATGAAACCGATGTGCAGAAGATACTTTCGATGTTCTCATCAGATATAATGACCAATCCCTTTAATATTGCGGAAAACGACGACAGCGAGTGTCTTCCGCTTGTAAACATTGCAACTGGCGTGGTATTGCCTAGTGAAATCGCCAAGAGACTTGTTTCCGCCTGTGACATTGGTAAGGAGATTATGGAAAATTGTGTTCAGGAGCGGCTGGACACTAACACGAGAAGCTTTTGGGACACGTTGCCACACTTAAAACTTGAAACATTTGCCAGCCTAGCACAGAAGAAAAAACTCAATACAAATGATGAAAAAATTCACAATGTGAGATCTGACCGCGAACTATTTGGTCGATTAATTATTGCCGCAAGGTCCAGAGATGTTGATTTAAAACTAGTCATGACGTATGAACTGTCTGATGTTCCACTATCATTGTCACATACGGATGGGACTCTAAGAAAGAATGTGAAAAGTGTTTTGTTAAGTGAACTAGAAAAGGAAGTAAATGTTGATGGACGGCTTCCACCTGTTGACAAGACAGGCGCAACAGCTTATGTAGTAGATGGCATGGCAATTGTGCAAATGGTTAAAACTGGAGGTACGTCTACATTTGGAGAATTGGCTGATAAATACTGGCACATCTTTACAGTTCCACTGAATCAAGAAGACTGCAACAGAGTAGATATAGTTTTTGACGGATATGATAGACTGGAATATCTCAAAGAGGAAGAGCGGCTAAACGTGGGTCATCAACAGCATTGGAAGTAAAGATTGCTGGAGAAAATACTCCCGTTCCAAAGCAATGAGCCAAGTACATCAGCAATCCAAGCAACAAAAGTAACCTGGTTGCATTTCTCAGCAAGCGGTGGCGTGATACTGGTCCAAATATGCTATCTGCCGACAATTGCGTCATTCTTGCTGGTGCCTTTAACGATGGAATGGATGTTGTTGTCATTTCAGCGAACAATTCGTCGTATTTGGAAGAACTTCGATCAGATCACGAGGAAGCAGATACGCGTATGATGTTGCACGCGCTACACGCTTCAAAAGACCACATGCGTGTTGTTATACAGTCTCCTGATACAGACATGGCAGTACTTAGTATATATACGTATCGTTCGCTTCACTGTTCTGAACTATGGTTCCGTACGGGCACAAAGGACAAATTGCGATACATACCAATACATACAGTTGCTCAAGTACTGGGCCCAGCTATCTGTCTGTCTTTGCCTGGGTTTCATTCTCTTACATGTTGTGATAGCACTAGTGCATTATTTGGAGTCGCTAAGAGAAAAGCATTCAATCTCTTAAAGTCATCTGAATGTCATCAGCTTAGCTTAGCCCAACTCGGCGAACATGTTGACTTATCACCGAATACTGCAATTCTATGTGAGAAATTTGTCTGTGAGTTGTATACCACCAGGGATGTGGGAAAGACAGCTGATGAAACCCGTTATTGGCTCTTTTGTCAAAAGAGACAAAGAAATGAAAATCTTCCACCTACATCGAATAGTCTAAAGCATCACACCGAAAGGGCCAATTTTCAAGCTCTTGTTTGGAGACGTTCATTGCAAGCTGTTCAGAATCTTCCATCTCCAAATGGACATGGCTGGAGTATAGTGGATGGTCTACTCAAGCCTGTTCTAATGTCAAAGGATCCTGCTCCATTTGGATTAATTGAACTCACATCATGTAGATGTCAAAAGTCTGCCTGCAAAAGAACAGCTCTCTGTCAATGCAAGGCTAACACTCTACTCCGCACTGAAGCACGCCTTTGTATGGGAGGTGGAATGTGTGACAATGTTCAGCATACAATTGTCGAAGATGACTCTGACACGGATGAGTAATATTCTCTCATTTGCTGACGTGATAAATATGTCCTGCCAGCTTGTGTAGACATGCACTGCATGTCAGTTAAAAGTTTAATTATGAAAAATGTAGAAAACATGGGCATTGTTGTAGCTAAGGTATTGCCAGTCACAAGAAGACCTAAGTGCCCCAATATGTACAAAGCAACATACGGGTGTCTTAAACGAGGTTGATTATGTATAAATCTGCGATATACGATCACTCCTTTCCATTTTGCTTAAGATTGTATTGATATAACATGCGCTTAAGTTTGTGAAAAATTTACCATTGTGAAAATTGTTTGAGAGCTACATTCAACACCTATTGTAAATGGGCTTCTCACGGGTTAGTGATACCACAATTTTCTTGTACAACACGGCTCAGAATATACCCAAGGCATCGGTCTAGCATAATATAGAGACAAACCTTCTGAATACTGGGTGTGCTTTTGAAAATTGGCTCCCGGACTAGCTCTGTTGCACTGCATGTACAGGATGCACAGGAGGGCTGGTTAGTTGCAGTTCTCAGGGTTGCGGATCCCATATCACGACTCTCCGGAAGGTAAAAAAACGGTGGAACGATAACGTTCCAGTGGGGCCATGCGACCATTGACGCCGAGATTGAACCCCATGGTCTCATCCCAACTGTTGGTGTCACCAGTATGATGGTTCATAAACTAATTTAAATGTCCGGACATAGTAATAATTAAAAATAACTACACAAACAATGGTACTCGTTTGCTAGTAGATGACCAAAATTATACAGTACATAGAACCAAACCGGTGTCTTGTCTCCGTAGGCTCGCCGGAGGTACCTCACAGACTCGTAAATCCAACGAGGTAGCCCCATAAGCGAGCATCCTAACGAGGCTACTTAAATAGTTTAATATAAACCAATTATACCCCTAACACACACAAAATAAAATTGTTGCGAGAGGAAAGTACCTCAACCAGGCCTCCGTTACAGGAAAATGTCTTCAACGCTGAAGCGGAGGAAAAGAGCTTGCAAAAATGGCCACGCTTTTGTTCATACAAAAAGTTATGGGCAGTGGGTCAATCCTAGTGAGATTATAATTAATGTGATGGACCATAGTTTACATGAAGACACGTCGGATGACTTCCGAAGAATTCATAGGTCACTATCTTATGTAGGTCCAAAGCTACTGCATTGGTAGTTGCTGCTTTTATTTATGCGGACCTTCTGCTAAATTCTAACCTACTGTTTAATTGTTAGATATGCTTCCTATCTTTAGCCGCAAGTGGCAGGGATTCCTACCTATCTTTTGACACACAGGTCTAACTGGCGAAGATGGTCGGCTTCCCGAAGACCGCCCTGCATAGCATCTTCCTCAGAAATACAGGTTGTAGATATGTTACGGAGCGACAGCTCCCGAATCACATGACGATCCAGTCACGTATCGCACTGAAACCACATATAACATCACTAGGAAAATGTACAGTCCACATAAGCAATTTAGAAAGTGCAATAGTATTTTTATGGTGGGGAGTAACAGGCAGATATCCATCCATAGTGATCTTCCCGTGAGTGCGTCGTGGGCTCTAAGACCGCACCCAGTCACCATACCAAGTTGGATGGAGATCTGCATCTCATCCGTCACCCGTGTGTTACGAAACTAACATTTTACCTGTCATTAGCGCTTTGTTCCAGAATGCCCCGAGATGCATGAGGTTACATAATATAATTTCTTTTCACAGTACTTCCTACCTTTTTGGGGGTATCTAAACTAACTGGTATCCGAAGATACAGGGGGAGTGTATGCGAAATCGACATTTTGGTTTTCACCACTCGGAAACCCCGATAGTTTCCCGGAGTTTGATCCTGTCAATGGGTCGATTGGGAGTCCAGACAATTATTATAATGCACTGCAGCTGGAGGAGCATAGAAAAAGACAATCCCTCATCATTTCTAAGAGGCCCAAAGGTAATTGGCCAATTTATATCATTTAGCCGGTGTGCAGTGTTACATATCCGCAACAGCCGGAAAAGAGACGTACACAATATGTCTCTTATGGAGAGATTGCCCCTAACTACTTTAAACATATCTTATCGAGCTAGAATAGCCAAGTTGAGTTGGTCACATGCCAGGCTCGAGCAATGTGAGCATGATTAGTGACATCAGTGTAAAATTGATGGGGGGGGGGTGTGTGGGAAATAGTGATGCGGATATAATGTTGCTGTATAGTATAGCCTAGCGTACTGCATCCTAGAGCTTTTATATAAACAAAACAAAATAACTAGGATGGCTACTTGCCATATACATAACTAACTAGTACAGTGCTAACAATATTTCAGGCCATAGGACCTTGCGGTGCTTGTTAGTTGTAAGCACACAGAAATAAAAATAATGTGTACAGTATGAAACAGAAAATATAAAAAGTGGTCTCACGACTGGGAAGGTACATATTAGTCATCAGTACTTATTAGGGGATTATTAAATAGCACAATAGTATAGTTACTTGAGTACCTATTGGTCATCAGTAAGAGTTCACAAATCGCTGTAGTTGATGCACTACAGATGACTAGCGTGAGGTGCCACGATTCCGAACTTGATGGGAAGACCTCCGCTAGCAGACTGTTGATGCGGCTCACTCTCAAGACGGTGAAGAAGAACAGCGGTTGAAAGATGTCTACTAGATAGTCAGAATAACTAATACATGAATTTACACAGTAAATTATAATGTGTTCATCCGACAACGGTAGTTGGAAAGTTTCCCATAACAAATAAGGCTACAGTGGTAATTAAATGTTGCATGCACATAACTGGGTATACCATGCGCAGTACATCGCATAACTCTTGCGGTGTACCGGGCATGGAAGTTTTATACCACTTTTCAGTGTGGTC
Organism: Chaetoderma sp. LZ-2023a; assembly: GCA_034401795.1. Lineage (NCBI taxonomy): Eukaryota > Metazoa > Mollusca > Caudofoveata > Chaetodermatida > Chaetodermatidae > Chaetoderma > Chaetoderma sp. LZ-2023a. Next base: position 35,561,439 of record CM067375.1, on the reverse strand, counting down.
TGGAGGATCCGGCGAGTTAGACACCAAGAATCACCGTAGCTCTACATCCTGTAGAATTTACATCAAGTCTGTATGGTCCATCCGCATGGAAACTCCTCTGTAAGTTGTTCCAGATAGGGATTCCTTCTTATTTATTTAGTTGCCCTCGGATGGCCGTCTGAGGGCTTAGAAAAACTTGTGATTGCAGCTATAAGGGTGCTCACCAGCGCAGGAGATCTGAATTCCGATAGGCACTGCTGCGGTGTGGGATACCACAGTCAGTAAGCAGTTAG
>CM067375.1:35498667-35556167 GCA_034401795.1 Chaetoderma sp. LZ-2023a | reverse complement strand
GAGGATGAGTGGGTACAATTAGTGTACGTATTATTCTTTTCCTATAGCCATCTAGCAAGTATACGTGTGTGGTCTGAAACTTTTAGCACAAAATACATGCTCACGACTTGCTTTTTTTATAAGCATCAGGAATATGATATATAACATTCATTTCTGATTACGCCAGCTAGCTTGTTACAGACTAACACTAATTTGTGTTCCATTTTCAATCAATTAAGTCTAATGTGCGAAATTTATCGTTTATTTAATCATCACGCATTGAACAACGGGATATATACCTTAGTTTTCGTTAATCGGTTAAAGAATGTGCTATTATTTTTAGACTGCTTGTTGAACATTGCTGGTGTCACAAACAGCACACACTTCCAATCAATTACTCTCATTTTAACATTCTGGTAACAAGTAGCCATCGGGTTATACAGGTGGAAATACACCGAGTGCGTGTACGCGTGCGTGTTGCGTGTCCGTGTTGCGTGTGCGGGTGCGTTTCAATCAATATCATAGAAACAAGTAGGAGCATAATACATTGCTGCGTGTGCATGCGCGTGTTTCGTGTGCGTGTTGCGATTGCGGCATTTTTCACGCTCCTATGAGCGTGCAAAGCCTGCGCGCGTGTATGAGTTCGCGCACGTGAAATCCACAACATTTCGCGAGCACATGTTTTCTCTAGATCATATCATAGCAAATCACATCAAATTCTCTAATTTTGACAAAATGGGCAAGAAAGGAGAGCTAGACGACAACATCACCGAAAAATTGATCGAATTTGTTAGGGAAAAAAGTTTCTTGTACAATTCTATTGATAAGCCCCACAAAGATCAGCAATTAGCAAGGAACACATGGAATGCAATTGGGCTAGTCTTGGATATAACTTAAGATATATATCTTACGCAGCAATGTATTCACTTTCACGCATGCTTGTAGGCACGCGACTTCACGCACGCTCACGCACACGCAGCAGTGTATTTCCACCTCCCCCATGGGGCGTGCGTGATTAGATTATACACCTATTAAATTAAGACTATTACCGGTATCTAACGCAAACTGACACTACTGGTCAAGGTGGTCGTTAACGTGTGATCTTAGCTTTAAAGACTTATCACAACAAAGCTAAGTAACCCACCCCAAGCTTAGATGTTTAAATAACTCGTTCGCTCAGAAATACAGCGCCAATAAACATGACAATTTAACAATCCCTCGGAACTCATGATGTGGACTACGTGTTTAGACTAGCGGGTTTAAACATTAGTCCTGACCAACATAAGTAATCGCGTGATTGTAACGGAATTGTGATAATGAATTATTCGCGCCGCATGAGACTCATCCGTTACACACGGAACATGCGCACAAGAATTAAGGAGAGAAATCATTTTATACCTAATTAGATTATGTTAACGCTGAAAACGAAAGACCAATATAAATTCAATCATTTACAATTTGATAAATGTTATCCTGTATGTTAAATATTTCGAAAGTAATTTGACTAAGATTTGATGCTACAAACAATTGCGGCATCTTGCAGTCACATTAATTTCAAAATCTTGTGAAGCTTACAGATAGAGTGCAATTCATCATAAGCAGTTTAGTCGGAATAGAAAATAGCGGAAATGTAGACTTTTGTATGTTCAAATGGGTCTGCGTTTTAACCCTTCAATCCAGAAATTTGGTCAATATATTTATAATTTTCTCATGGAATTTGCAGACAAAGGAATATTATTTTTGAAAATGTACCCAGAGTGTCTGGTTTCCTTATCGGGACAGTCATTGCAGTGGTAAATTGTCAAAAATAGACCTATTTACGTTTGCAAATTAATAGTTCTCAAGACCACTTACAGAGAATGACTTAGCGGCAATATATGTACTTAAAAAAAGATTATTCAGTAATGGATAAACCGAAAATTTAATTAAACCCGGTTTTTATGTTTGAGCATGCTTACGTCGGTTTGCAAACCGTCACCATATTGAACCGGTTTACGATGTGACATCGGTATTTCGCGCAGCTCTAGTCATCCCTGTGGTACATTTTCAAGAATGTTCTTCTCTAGACCTACAAATGAACATTCAATAAGCACACACTTTGTTGATCAAAGTAAGTCATCATAGGGATATGCGCAAAGCTAATACCAGAACTCCAGATATTAGAAGTAGGCAACGATACATTAGCCAGCGTATACGGCATTGGGTCCTGCGTTTGTAAAGCCCCAGTAATCAATCCATGTAGTGGCCTTCCTCCATGCAAATGCGATCTGAATCACGAGAGTTTCATTCTCTTAAGACACTAATCTGAATTTAAGGTATTTATTTGTGAAAATATTTCAGATTGTCGGATGCACATGAATGTCGATGAATTTTCAAAGACATAAATCGAAGAGAAGGTGAAATTGCATATCACAATAAGTCATATTTGTTTGATACGTCTCACCAAATATGGTGTCATAATCGATGGCCCCGATCTGTCAGTCAGGTATGTGACCTCCATAATCAATTATCTCTAAGATCACAATCAAAATGTGTAACGAATGACGTAACTAGTTATGAACATTGAATAGCCCGTCAGTTGCACGAATTGTATGTCCTTACTATTTTATTAACATTATGTTGAATATTTCGCAATTAATTTGACTGGCCGCTCTTGCTGCCGTAGGCAGCACCAACACCCAGTTAAAATTAATTGCAAAATAGTCAATAGATTAACTATATAAGTACCTTGTAATTGGTATTCTGGGAATGTTGGATTCAAAGCATATTCTGGATATGTGCGAGACATATTAAAAAATACATCTATGGACAGATAATCTTCGAGCATATTGCTATTTTGTCACATCAGTTATGTCCATCTCACATGGGCGAAGCTATCAAACTAGCGATTTTACAAAGCAGCTACGTCACATCTTATGTTTGAAAGAAAATCGCTGTGTTCAAAGCTGTTTACATTAGCTAATGGGTCGTTGCGGACTTCTATTATTATGAATTTCTTGTAAACCAAATTTACTTTCATCTATTATCAAGCACACATGTACATTTTAATTGATGGGGTAGCGTGGGCGAGTTAGTGGTGGTATATTTCAACTTATTTAAATTTTAATTCATATCACACCTTCCCCATTTCGCCTCAAATACATCTGTTTACATATTACACAACCTTTTCCGGAGAACTACGGTGCTGTCCTCCAATATATATATACATCCCAGTATTTGAGCTCAGCGTGTATATAACGTCATTAGCATTTCAATGACCAATTATGGTTACTTAGGCGAAATCCATTCAACTACTTCCAATGTATTTAAATAAAAGGTAAACGCACTTCAGTATTGTTATAAACAGGGCCTCAGAAATGGGCAAATGTACAAATCCACGCTTCTGCGGCTTTCCTATCTTATTTAGCTGAATGAGTCTGAATCAGCTATTTATAACACTCCACACCAGGCCTTGTTCTGTTTTGCTATTCTTCCAGAGTGCATATTATATCATAGTTACTTTCACTTTTGCCACAATGGCCCCCACCACCTCTCACTCCATATCACTTCCATCCCCGACTCCCGCTCTCTTTCTCTCGCCCACCTCTCTCTCTCTCTCTCTCTCTCTCATCCCCTCTCTCTCTCTCGCTCTCTCCGATCTTTCGTATCTTCCTCTCTGTTTTATTTCTAATATTAGTTTTGTTACTTCCAAGGTCTGGTTCTCTGTCTATCTCTGTCTCTTTTGCAAACAAACCTCCATTTCCTTCTCTGCCTCTATATTTATCGCCACGCTTTAGATTTGGCTCCGCCCCAAGGGGTGGGAGGGTGGGGTCGTGGCAGGGGTTAAAAGGTCAAATCAGTTGGAACGCAATTCCTCTGAAATCGTTAGACAGAACTCAACTAAATTTGATATCTGAGTTACCCATATGATTGCGGAGTTCAAGAGGCCATTTAGATTTGGCTCCGCCCCAGGGGTGGGTGCTGGGTGTGTAAAAAGTTCAAAGCTGTGAACGTGGGGATGTGCGCGTCATCGACCGACCAATCTAGTTCTGCTTGCCTCACCATCTCCATATTATCCCCCTGTCTGCGGATCTCTGTCAGAAGGTGAAGGCAATGGACGTTTCCATTTTTTGCTACCCCCGGCCTATCTCTAACTAAGCTCAACCGACACCTCGCTCGTGTTGGGATCGACTGATTTCTGATCTCCCTGACTATCAATGGCCAGAAAACTACACACGTTGGCTGTTAAATATTTTGAGACTAATTTGACTGGGTGCTGCTGCTGTCTATGGCAAATTAGTTTCACATTATTCAACATAATGTTTATTAAAGGACATACAATTCGCACAACGTGTCGGACTATTAAGCGCACAGATATACAGGCAAGCTGATGAATATTTTAAAACATAATTTGACTGGGCGCTGTTGCTACCTATTAAATAGTAAAGATATACAATTCTTACAACGTGTCGGACTATTAAGAATTAAAGACGGGCCTAATAGAATCATTTATGACGTAATGCTTATGACGTCATCCTACACGCCACTTAGCTGATTATGGCGTCATATGACGTCAACTCATCAATGGATACTCTGGAAATGTGAATTAATTGTAGCTGAGAGCAGCGGCCACTCCAGCCCATACTTGATACAAAAATGGCACCTCAATTAATATTCGTGGTTTGATAAGTCTACTTATGTAACTACTTTTCAATAAGTGATTTAAAATAATAAAACAGACTTCCTACATTAATCCGATAATAGTGTTTTTTCACAACTCACAAGTCGTTTTTGCACAGCGCCCATCATAAAATGATGTATATGTCATGGTTCTTCATACTATTGTGTGATTGCTTGAATAGGATCTTTTAGCTGACGTACGGGGGAAGATGTGAGTTCCAATATGGGCACCGAGTATCAACCAGGACGTTGTTTTCCTGTGATACCCATATGATTCAATTCATTTCAATTCAATGTATTACGTTAAAAGTACCATACACTATGGGTGTCCGTACAAAAAACAATAGATACAGATAAAAGTTAAAGTAAAACATAAAATATAACATTATATAATTTGTAACATTTGTAAACAAATGCATCCAAAGATACGAGGCAGGTCAGATAGATTTATAGAGGCATGCCCCAGTGGATGGACTAAGAACTACCGTTATTTGTACTGCTGATGGAACGTCGTTTAGCTAAACATTTCCCGACAAATTCTATATCGTATTTAGAGATTTCTGTGTCGCCATCATTGTAGGACATTATGAAATACAATTTTTGTTCATCCCCAAATCATGAAAGATCAGTGAGTGTATCTAAGGCATATGACTGTCCAAGTAATTCGCAATTCGCTTATCTATTTGACAAGAGATCTTCTGCAATAGACCTAAACCCTGCTCCTGGGACCAAAAGATAGCAATTCCAAAGTTGGGGCCACGCAGAGTCACCCTCGTCCAATTTGATATTGCCGAGATCATTGCTTTGCTGGTCTCTTCAATAGATAAATCCACTTTTAGCTATGCTCAACCGATTTTCAGGCTTGCAGCTAAGCTCGTTCACGCTTTGCCCGTGTTTGGATCGATCGAACCCTGCATTTCCAGAAAACGAATATCATGGTAACTATGCAGGTAAGCTGTTGACTATTTTGAAACTAATTTGACTAGAAGCTGTTGCTGTTGCATCCATAGGCAGGGACAGCGCCAAGTCGAATTAGTTTCAAACTATTCAAAGGAATATTTATTAAGTTATAAAGACATACAATTTGTACACTTGGCGGACTATTAAGCGTTGATGGCGAACTTAGATACGACATTCATTACATACTTTGATTGTGGCATTAGTCTACATGTGACGTAATTATTTATGACGTCATATACTTGGGTGACAGATCTTCAAAATATAGTGGGGATGTCTCAATTTTCCGGCTGGCATCCGCCTTAGTAGTGGTAATGCAAAATCTCTGCTGAACACCACGCACTCATCGGCGGTGGGAGGAAACTACTTAGGCGGGCGTAATTGTGGGATTAATACTAGGAGTGCTGTCCATCTCCCATGGCCATTGGTCTTAGGGTGGCCATTTTAGTCATCTTGGTGATAAGCATCATAATTTGGCTTCCTAGCTATGACCTTCTAGCCCAAACGCTAACCAAGAGATAGCAGAGCCCTTCCCAATTTTCCCCTTCAATACGAATGGGGCAATGATATTGGGACGATCACTATCAAAAGTGTTATGGATGCGAAAACCAACATGGCCAACAAGCAGTCATCTGAAACATTATATTCCAAGTTTTAGCCTGCATATGCTTTGCTCACTGATTCGAAATGTGGAATCTATTGGGAGTGGTATGGCGAATATTCATCTCGTATTTGGTAGTTACGTGTTGTGAAGTTTAGTAGATGTAGAAAGCGCTTTGCAAACGAAATTTCATTGGAGGTAAAATCCAATACGTTCACCAAGTGTGACAAGCCAATACATTGGCTGAGATAAAGGGACTGTCGCTGCAATAGATTTGCCTTGGTTCAGTTTCTAATCTCCAAATTGATACACTATACAAGATGTGTAATATATCACCGCCGTCTGTAAAAGTTGCCCAGCGAAGATGTTTGGCTTCGTGCTACGGATGCCAGAAGACACACCAACTCAGCGAGCCTCGGATTTCACCCAACTGGGAGCGAGCAAATATAAAACCAGGAGAGGACGCCGTTGCATAAACCTGTTAAGCGTGCTACGAGGTGACCTCAAGGAAGCAGGACTCGGTACACTCAAAGCAAGAATTGACCTGAGAAAGCTAAAGTTTTTGGCTGAGGACAAGTCACAGTGGGCAAAAGCGAAGAAGGACTGATTGTAGCTGTAGGATGTTTCTACTACAACAGCCGCAGAATACAGTATTCATACCATATGACCAGGTGGCCATTCTGAAAAATGGATTATCAAGGAATACTTTCAAGTGAATTTTAGCGATAGATTCAATGCTCTGAAAATTATTTAACTCTGGTATAAGGATGACCACTACCACGCTATCCCCTATGCAAATCAGCAATTTTTGAAATATTTTCCCTAACATAACTATCTATCGTGTAGACGGATCGACACAAAAGTACGGAAAGTCATTGGCTGTAGAATGTGAAGATTTTCTATCAACATTGCTCTAGATGTACCATCCAAATGGACATTTCCAGTTTATCCATCAATCATATGACGCCATAATCAACAACGCGGCGCGTTGGATGACGCCATAATCAATAACATTACGAATGACGTAGATAAGTTCGTCACTAACGCTTAATTGATGACGGACTACGCGTTGTTGCACACATTGTATGGCTTTACTATTTAATACACATTCTGCTGAATATTTTGAAACTAATTTGACCAGACGCTGTTGCTGCCATAGCAACAGCAGCCAGTCAAATTAGTTTCAAAATATTTAACAGCTTATTTGTATAGTTTTCTAGAAATTGACATTCAGAGAGTTCAGTATACGATCGATCCCAACACGGACGAGGTGCGGGTGGAGCTTAGATAGAAATGGGCGGGGTATAGCTAAAACTGAAAATGTCCATTGACACCGTGTGATCGTTGTGAGTAGCACATACGCGGTCTTATATTTCTACTCAAATAGTGTAAATGGTGACTCAACGACATCGCTTGTGTTGATGAAGAAATATTAACTATTATGGCCCAATTGAAATGAAATTTGTTGAAAAGTAACGTCACAACTTGCGTTAGGGTTATATCAACGTACGGTTTCACAAGTAGTCGTATATCAATATATCGGTAGATTTAACTATTTATTTTAGTAATTCGCTGGTTAATTAAACTTTTGAGAAAGACGTGGCACCTGTAGTAACATTCTAGGTCAAGATACTGTTCAAATGCCGCTCATTCGAGTCATTATGACAATGTGATAATGATAATGTATGCTGTACGAATACGCCTTCTAGCTGCCCGCATGCAGAAGATCATAATTCACCTTTCCAGAGTACCCACACATCATATGACGTCATAATGATCTGCGTTGTTGTACACATTGTTTGCTTTTACTATTAAATAAATATTCTGTTGAATATTTTGAAACTAATTTGCCTGGGCGCTGTTGCTGCCTTAGCACGCAGTCAAATTAGTTACAAAATATTCAACAGCTTTCCTGTATAGTTTTCAAGAAATTGATAGCTAGAGCATTTGGGGATCGATCAATCCCAACACGGCGAGGTGTGGGTGGAGCCTAGCTAGTAATTGGCGGGGCATGGCTAAAAATGGAAGGTCCATTGGTACGATATCGACATATTGCTGGTCGTCGCAGAGCTGATTCCAGATAATAAAGTTATTTTCTACGTTGATTTTTCGTGTTAAATTCATTAACAATTTATTGATTTAATTTAGCCAAGACAATCAAAATATTTGCTGATTGAATGTCCATTCGTAGCTTAACAGGAGATTAATTTTAAATATTTACCAGTGGTCAATTTTCAAAAATAGTAATCTATTGTCCCGCAAAAGAACAGGCATTCCTTAGGATCAGCGCGGATGCCGGTTGTTGGCCGTCTTCGCTATAGGTTAGAAGGCTAAACCAATACACTTATAATTGCGCGAGATATAGTCACATGTCTATACAGTAAACACTGACGCACAGCCAAGCACCGGTACGGCTAGAACAGTACTCACTAAAAGACTGACTAAAAGGTAGACAGAGTGATCAACCGATCATTCTGCACGCTAGAGATGGATGAATAGTATTTGTTTGGAGGAGAATGAGCCCGTTAGATCAGTATTGAAAGTTTCACTCATGAGATCAAAGATCATTGCGCTAGGAGCGTTATCAAACGCAATCCCGCAGAGTATACCCGCATGGAAATCACAAACAGCTGGGTTTAATGTGGTTATTACCAGGTTTAGTCTCCAGACATATCATGTGCGTATGAAATACATTATTAGTAGCAACACGTTCATGCTTAAATCGATTTATTCACCATCTAGTCGTCAACACTCGACTATATAATTCAGAATATAATGTAGATACATGCAAAACTAGGCAAAATAAGGGGCATTGCATCTAATTTTCCTCTAATGAAAGATGGAAATATAAAGAAAACATATGTACATCATAATAAACACATATTCCATATAATTGCGCCCCTCTGGACCACACACACACACACACACTCACACACACGAACTGGCATATCTGAATAGTCTCACGACATTTCGCGGCAATGTAACGCGCCAATATCGAATTTGCGCAGATCACAAACGGCGCAGGACCAATATCGAATTTGATATCGGCCCGCCAGTTGGTCAACGACGCAGGGGACCAATGCCAAGTGCTACATTTGCGCTGATCTAAAACAATATCAAGCTAGATAAATTTGTGATTCTCCAGCTAATTGACGCATTGGTATTTAGTCAGGCGTTAGATGAAATTTGATATTATCTCTTCAATATTGCTTTATTATTGCAAGGGTCTAATCTATTATGTAGGTTATATATTGTACTGGTTCAGTCAAAGGTATTTTTAAATGCCATATGGCAGAAGCAAGGTTTATGAATTATCGTGTTTTATTTATCGTGTCCGTCAATATCTTTCATCCATTTCACGTCTGTTTTATATTCTCACACATATGGAGCCGATATAACTTTAGCTAACACCTGAGTAAACCTCTATACAGCTTGCCAGTGTAAGGTCTGGGCAATATAAAAGTAAACGTGACCATTAATACAGCTCGGTACAAGCAGGCAATCAGCAATTTGTTTAAGGTTTCATACCAGTGCAAACATAGAAATTGATCCCATGGGCAGCAACAGCACCCAGTCAAATTAGTCTCAGCATAATTAACAGCTAGCCATAACGTGTGTAGTCTTCAAAAATTTATAGTCGGGGATCGATCGATCGCACAACGATCGAGGTGTGGGTGAAGCTTAGCTAGAGATGGGCGGGGCATGTCTAAAACTGGAAATGTCCATGGACATGCTGTACCAGTATAATCGACCAGAAAATGTACTTAGTATTTGCTAATTATTTCCACATGGGACAGATAGCGTCCACTCTTCCTCTATGGCTAGAAAATGATATTGAAAACCAGCGGATCGTTTGATTAATTTGGCAAAGTTGTTGCCGCCTTAGTCAGCAACAACGTGCAGTCGAATTCTTCATGAAATGTTCAGTTTATGTGTCAATAAAAAGTTATCGATTAAATTTTAAATGATGGTTAACGGTTGTTGCAGCAATACTTTCAACGAACTTATTCTCAAATCTAGAGCAAGTGACACACTATTTATTTTGACAATGATTTTACTCACATATGCTGCTGCCCTAGACAGCAACAGCTTTCGGACAACCAACAGTTAAAATATAAAGCAACAATAGTGCATGTCTTTCTTGAAATCTATATACATGGACTGACCATCAGATGAGCTGTCGAGCTACTGTCATAAGCTAAAAAGCTAGCTAGCCAATGACCAGTTGCACAGACAACGAGCCGGTTTTGGTTGACATTCCCATTCAGTACATAAATAGAATCCAATAATATGGCGTGTAGTTGTTGCAATGAATATGGTATTTGCCCATTGTATGCTTGGTAGGCTTTATAGAAATGCACAGATGTCCGTGATCTCGTGTAAATCGACTTCTATTTATTAGGGTACGAGAACTTTACCCGTCATTGTGCAATTACAGAAGTCCAAAAATTAGGACAGATTAAAAAAACCCATACTTTATTGCAACACGTGTACAAATGGATTAGGCACCGGTTCTGACAACATATGTCCACCCTATCATTACTGAATAATTGACCTTTCCAGAGTAATGACGTCAAATGACGTCATAATCGTCTAAGCGGTGGGTATGATGACGTCGTCATCATTACGTCACAAAGGGTGCCATATAGACCGTCGTTAACTCTTAAAAGTCCGACACGTTGTAAGAATTGTCTGTCTATACTATATAATAAACATGTTGTTGAATATTTTGAAACTAATTTGACTGGGCGCTGTTGCTTCCATAGGCAGCAACAGCACCCAGTCAAATTAGTTTCAAAATATTATACAGCTTACCGGTACAGCTTTCTGGAAATTGATAGTCATGAAGTTCAGAGATCGATCGATCCCAACGCGAGCGAGGTGTGGGTGGAGCTTAGTTAGAGATCGGCGGGGCATAGCTAGAAATGAAAAGGTCCATTACATGCCATTTCTTAACAATGGAGATACATATTTTTACTTCCGATCACAGTGAAGTCCAGGAGCACAGTGAGCTTGAATTCTTCTTCATAGCTAAATAAATCTCTCCTTTCCTCTTCCCATTAGCGAATATCAACCAAATAGTGATAGCACGTTTCTGGTGTTTGACAGTTGGACATTTTTATCTTTCTGTGGATGGTATCGGAATAAGTCATTGCTTAGTTGGCCACACGTGTTCCTCACCTTACAAAGCAAGATACTTTCGCGCCTTCTACTTAACGAATAGTAAGTTGAAATTTGTTCTGAAGCAATTTGGTAGGATGTTGGAATGTTGTTTATGAAAATCGAAACTGAGGACTCTGACCTTAATGCTGTGTCCAGATTGTTCCACAGTTGAAAAGCACTGGGTAGAAAATTTGTTTTAACACTTCAAGGCAGTGCCATGCAGTCTTGGTGGTATAGATGATCAGAATGTCTATGCCCCAGGCTATGACATGATGGTTTAATGACTATATATATATATATATATATATATATATATATATATATATATATATATATATATATATATATATATATATATATATATATATATATATATATATATATATATATATATACGCTGAATAATGAATTCCCAGACTTCCAATTTCAAGGTAACTATACAGTTAAGCTAATGACTATTTTGAAACTAATTTGACTGGGTGCTATATACTGAGCCAAAAAGGTTTAGCAATAGTGAAGTTTGGTTTGTTGTATTAAAACTATGCGTCCATTTATGTTTCGTCAATGTAATGTCTCGCTGATCATGAAGAAATGCAAATCATTTCTTGCATTTCTCGGCCGCACTTTTACTGCATGTGAAAATGCATTTTTCATGCACTGGCCCACATTGGCGGGTAGGGAAGGCAAAAATTCACCATATTGCAAAAGCAGATAACGAACGTTATCAGAAAACTCTTGAAAGTTTAACTTACCGAACATGGGCCGCCGCCCAGGGCTACCCGAAAATCAGCGCCATGAAGCAATGGGAAGACTCGCTGCTGGGCAGAGCGTTCGCACTGTTGCTCAACATTTTAATGTTCACGCCTCAACCATTTCCCGTCTCCGCCAACGTGAGCAGGGAACTGACCATGTTAATGAACGACCACGATCTGGCAGACCGAGAGCATCAACACCACGAGAAGACCGCTACTTAGTGACGTCATCACGACGTCAGTGGTTTGAGACTGCACCGCGGCTGTCCTGTAATTTGCACACCGCTACCAGCACTACAGTGCATGCACAGACTGTGCGAAACAGACTCCTTGATGCTGGACTGCATGCCCGTCGTCTACGTGTTGCTGTTCCGCTTACAGAGCGTCACATCGAGAATCTGTTTGCATGGGCAAGAACTCATCAGCGATGGCGTGCTCAGCAATGGAGCCACGTTCTGTTCAGTGATGAGTCGAGGTTTTGTGTGGATGTGGCGGATGGTAGGCGACGTCATTCAGCCCGACAGATTCGGTGGCGGCAGTGTCATGGTGTGGGCTGGAATCCATGAAAATAGCAAAACAGATCTTATTGTGATTCGCGGAAATTTAACGGCTCAACGTTACTGTGAAGAAGTTGTCGCCCCTGTTGTCATCCATTTTATGCAGCATCATGCAGACTTTATGTTCCAGCATGGCAACGCCCGTCCTCATTCAGCTAGGGTCACCAGTGATTTTCTTGAGGCAAACACCTTCCGGTGTTGGACTGGCCAGCGCGATCACCGGACCTGTCTCCTATCGAACACGTGTGGGACATTCTTGGCCGTATGGTGCGTGAGAACCATCCCGATCTTCACAACGTGCGGGAGCTGGAAGCTGCACTGCTCCAGGAATGGGATACGATTCCTCTTCGTGACATCAGGTGCTTAATTCGAAGCATGAGAAAGCGATGTACGGCGGTGGTTAATGCGCGCGGAGGTCACTACCGGTATTGACAGCTCAGTGTCATTATTTAAATTGGACCCTTCCGTTGAATGATGCCGTGTTAACGGCGCGATGCTAGCATTACAGTAACAAGAGACTGTTGTTCAAATTGGAAAATCACCTATCAATTAAATAATATATTTGAATCAATTTATTGTTTTTGTTAAATAACATTTATACAGTAATATTCTCAGTGTTGCTAAACCTTTTTGGTTCAGTATATATAATTTTCTGCAAAGCGGTCGGTGTGCAAAGCAAAAGAGAAATGAAAATAAAATTCACTAAAATAGAGTAACATGTGGATAAATATGCTTAGGTTATGACATCTTGTGCAGATGCTGTTAGGACTTCATATTTCCTATGTTCATAAAGTTAACGTTATCAAGAAAAGGCGACAGTCTGCCGCTTTCAAAATCGTTCATTGGCAGCAACAGCGCCCAGTCTAATTAGTTTCAAAATATTCAAAATCATGTTTATTAAATAGTAAAGACCTACCATTGGTACAACCTTACTGACTATTAAGCGTTTAAGACGGACTAAATCGAGTCATTCAAGACGTAATTGATTATGACGTCAGCCTACACGCCACGTAAGTGATTGCGACTTCATTTGATTGACAGAGAAACTGGATCCCTCGATTGCATTTGAGTTGAAGCTTTCTATTAGTAACACCAATAATCCGGTGCGTGATGATGCTCTGGTCTATGTTTAACTAAATACTAACATGGCTTGGAGATTGGCTCTTTGGCACGTAAGACCAATATATCTTTACTCAATTGAAGCTATTCTGAGTTCTCTAGGCTAAGCATCTCAGCACAAAGGTCACATATAGATGTTTGTGTGTATGATTACTGTATTCTGGGCTGCAGTAGTGGAAACATCCTACAGCTGTATCTTGTCCTCCGTCAAAATCATAACTTTCTCATGTCCGTTCATGATTTGAGTACACCGAGTCCTGATTTCTTGACGTCACCTCCTAGCACCCTTAACAGATTTATGCAATGACGTCCTATCCTGCCTTTATATCTGCTGCCTCCCATTTCAAGGCTCTCTGCCCTGGTGTGTCCCTGGCATCCTTAGCGCATGGCCACGCATAGGCCATCTTTCCTGGGCGAATATTATGGACAGTGGCGATATATGTTTGTGTTGGTGACGATTAGTGGTTCACAGCAGACAGAGTCTTCTCGTTTAACTCGGCTATAATGGTTGATGTCTTTGTGAAGACAGTTATTGAACACACGTCATGCGTTCATTTCGCAGGCCCAGTAGACTCACATGTGGTGTCACCGCGTGAACATCATTGACATCATGCCAAACTATTGCACACACATGCTCATCACCACGCGTCTCTCGGCGAATAGCGTACACTTGTACGCATTGTGACTATATCTTGCTTCCACCATACACCCGTATTTCAGTGTCCTGCAATCGCCTATGGGTAATGGTATTAGCTGGATTAAACTTATTTGGGGCCCAGCGCTAATTAGTTGCGGGGGCCCTCATCGGGTGAGTCGAGGAGCATAAGCTCCCAGTCAAATTATTTTCAAAATAGTCAACAGGTTACGTATAGCATGACTGTAAACGTCCGTTACTGGGATTACAATTTCAAATGGGTGAAATGTGATAACTGATTTTGATTTGTGGGGCTTATTTTTCGGGGCACGGGTTGTAGGTTCTGTTAATCGTTGATAAGCAGCCTGGACTGCAGGAACTGCACAAAGTCATATGTCGGCTTCTTCCTGTGTTTATATCAGGGTATTACCAAAATATACAGCGACCGTGACATGTCGTGTCTAAAGGCGAATTTACATTGGATGCGGCGCGGGCTGGCGCCGAGGGCGGCAAACGCGCGGCACCATATTGAATCTACACCAGGCACGAATTTAGCGCGCCGATAATATATTAATTAATTTGAACTTAAATTGACAAGAGAGAACATTGGTCGCAGTGGTCAGTTACTGTGAGTAGGCAATGGATATGACCACAAGTTTTGATGGCAAACCAATAGACGTAAATAGGGGGGAGATTTCGTTTGAGTATGTCTCTTTGTTTGTATTTTGTCTGTCTTCATTCTCTGAAACCTTCGGTCCGATTTTCCTCAAATATTACCACAAGAATGCTTATTTTCAACAAACTAGTAGACCCGAAGGAAATACGAACGATGTGAAAATCTTTTTAAAATCTGAGAAATCTTGAAAAAATGTAAATTCAATGTTGGAAAATCCATAGATAAACTTTGAATTCTGGAAAATATGAGAAAGGGAGAGTGTCTGCAACATCTGAATGGTCCTGGGGCGACTGGGCGGTGGTGCTGCGGGTAGGGTCGATGATGTTGACGGAAATGGATGCAGAGTATACAATATGGTGTGGGGTTATCTAAGTATGGTGAGATTGCACTTTTTTGTATACAGATTAACCCTTTAACGCTTGAAATTCCAATGTCTCAATTTCAAGACAGCTATACAGGAAAGATGTTGAATATATAAAAGTTATTTTATAAAATATAAATTATAGAATAGTAAAAGAGAGTGGAGTACTTGCGCCATTTTGTAGTGATCATACTCCAGTATATTTGGTTTTATCATCCTCCATACCTAAACGTAAAACATACACTCGCCATATATGGGACTATGCGAAAGCTGATTGGGATTCATTTAGGGATCACTTAACTAACGCACCCTGGAACAACATCTCCGATGCTAATGGCGTCGACATTTGGTGTCAGACAATCACTACAAACATTATTGCCGCTGCTAGTATTAGTATCCCAAATAAAACTATAACTATAAACCCAAACGATAAAGTCTGGATGTCCAGCAAAATAATGCACGAAATGAGAGTCAGGGACAAATTGTTCAAGAAATCAAGAAAAACTAACCGAGAGCAAGACGTGGCCAACTTTAAAAAACAGAGAAACCGCATCAATACATTAGTCCGAACAGCGAAAGAAAACTTCAGGAATAAATTAGCTGAAAAAATAAGGCATGGACGCACAGGTTCTAAAGAGTGGTGGAAAATATGCAAGACGTTCCTATGTGATACTAACTCTAATTTTAGCGAAATGCCGCCTCTGAAGCGCGATGACGGCTCATTCTCTTACGACTCTTTAGAAAAGGCAAGCCTCCTTAACCGGTACTTCTCTAGCATCGCCAATATTGACGATGCTAATGCCAGCTTACCGCCTCTATCTATGTATACGGACAATACTCTCCACTCAATTACAATATCAAACACTGACATCTCCGATGTGCTGTCCAATCTGGACACGTCTAAAACTGTTGGCCCGGATAAATTAAGTCCGAAACTCTTATTCGAGAGCCAACAAGTATTGGTCCCAATACTAGCGCGGTTCTTTAATTACTCACTTTCTAGTGCGCAGTTCCCCCACTTCTTGGAAAATCGCTAATGTAACTCCTATATTCAAGAAAGGAGACAAGAGCTTATGTTCAAATTATCGACCAATATCACTGTTGAGTTGTCTTAGTAAAGTTATGGAGAGAACCGTTTTTAAACATATCTATAACTATATTAGACATGAAATCACTCTATATCAGTCTGGCTTTCTTCCATCACATTCTACAGTAAATCAACTGCTTGATATCTACACGGATATTACTCAAGCCCTTGATGATCAAAAGGAAATAATCTTTCTATTCTTCGATATATCTAAAGCCTTTGATCGAGTCTGGCATCGCGGCCTCCTACAGAAGCTTAGGAATTTTGGTATCTGTGGAAATCTACTTACATGGTTCGAAAATTATCTTGGAAACCGATACCAGCGAGTAGTTATAAACGGCAATGAGTCCACCCTACTTCGTTTACATGCTGGAGTGCCACAAGGCTCTGTGCTTGGTCCTTTGTTATTCTTAGTTTTTATTAATGACATGCCCAGCAATATAGTTCACAATATTAGACTTTTTGCCGATGACACGTGCCTATATGTAATGTCAGATGATCTAAAAGAACACACTGCCACACTCATTTACGATCTACTGACCATGACGCATTGGGCAAACATGTGGCTCGTCGAGTTTAATGCCTCGAAAACTACATCTCTAATTTTTTCCCTGCGCAACGAGCCCACATCCTATTCAATCAACTTCAAAGATTCTGAAATTCTACCATCAACTGATCATAAGCACCTCGGCATTACCTTTAATAACAAAGGGAATTGGCTTAACCATGTGAGTAATCTCATAGCAAACGCTCAACACAAACTCTCCTTACTTAAAGGTCTAAAATATATTCTAGACCGTAAATGTCTCGAGATCATGTACAAAACATTTATTAGACCATCGGTAGAATATGCAGATGTTGTGTGGGATAATATTCCACAATGTCTTGTAATTCGGCTAGAGGATATCCAAAAAGATGCTCTCAGAACGGTATGTGGAATGACACGTAGTGCGAGCACTGAAGACCTGTACTTAGAAACAGGCATCGACACCTTGTCAATCAGACGTGAATTTCATAGATTATCTATGCTATTTAAAATTATTAACGGGATGACCTGTGAGGTTCTGGTCAGCCATCTTCCCACACTATCCCAAGTACGAAATCCTTACAATATCCGTCATCCAAATTTCTTCACTCCATTCCGCTGCTGTACTGAGCTCTTCTATGGATCCTTTTTCCCAGCAACGATCCGCGCCTGGAATATGCTTCCTGTGCCGGTGAGAAATTATGTCACTCTTCTAGAATTTAAAAGCAAACTCAAGGCTATGTCATCCATACGACAACCCCCTGAGTGGTATTACGTAGGCCCGAGGTTTGCCAACATAATGCTATGCAGGCTCCGAAATGGTTGTAGTTCTTTAAACCGAAATCTATTTGACAACATTCTGTCGGAATCTGCCAGTTGTTCTTGTGGGCACAATGATGAATCTACACACCACTACCTCTTACATTGTGCCCTTTTTAACGAGCAAAGAGTCGTTTTCCAAAATCAGCTTGCCTTGAACGATATTTCTCTTGCTAATCTTATGGTCAACCAGCTTCTATACGGGACTTACACTACCAACTTGGAAATGAACAAACTGATCTGTAATACGGTATGTCAATACATAATTAACACCAACTGCTTTCAGTAGCTTCCTGTTTGCGAACTTATAGTTTAAGGGGTAAATGGACAGCAGCCCACCACGTACAGGTCGGGGCGAAGGCAGCACCTAGAGCTCACCTCTGCTATTCTTCCATTTGATCTTATTCCTCGCTCTCTCTCTATCTCTCACCCTCTCCCCCCCCCCCCCCCCCCCCCTTTCCCCCTCTCCCTTTCTATCTCGGTCTTTCTTCCTACTCTCCCACACCTCACACTCAACATTCACATACTTATGCACACCAATAGACTACAATTAATTAAACTATTATGATTTGCCGCCATTTTGTTGTAAACAAGTTTTGAATAATCTGTATGTGTATGGGAGACACGGGCATAAGACTCTAAGTCTTATCGTGCTTCCATCTGAACAAATAAATCACGTTTAAACCAAAGGTTATTTGGCTGGAACCTGTTGCTACGGCAGCAGCTCCCAGTCAAATTAGTTTGAAAACATTCAACAAAATATTCCTTACATCATAAGGAATTTGTTGCTTAGGGGATGTAATGTTTAAAGAGTTAAGTTACTTGAAACACCCACAATGGCACCAATGGTTTGTCATACATTATCATTCTTAACGGTGTCTTTATAGGTAGACAATCCGCAATCAGAAAGAATGGACCCTTCCATTTTTAGCTGGGCCCCGCCCATCTCCAACTACACTCCGCCCACACCTCGATCGTGTTGAGATCGATCAATCTCTGGAATCCCTGACTATAAATTTCCAAAAAAATATACAACTAAGCTGTTGAATATTTTGAAACTAATTTGACTGGGTGACTAATTTGATAATTTGACCGCCCACTCAAATTAGTTTCAAAGTATTCAACAACATTTTTATTAAACAGTAGAGAAATAATATTTGTCCAACGTGTCGGACTATTAAGAGTTCAAGACGAACCGTATAAAATCATTTGTGACGTAATGATTATGACGTCATCCTACACGCTGCTTAGCCGATTATGACCTCATATTACGTCATTACTCAGGACCTGTCCATTGGGTTCTTCTGAACTTCGGTGAGCAGTTTTACGTCATCCATATGAAATTCAAAACTGTTGCACGCATTCATGACATGGCCAATTTACTGCATGTAATGCTCATTACAATTAGCTGTATGCATACATTCCATATACATACATATACATGCATATACATGCATTTGATCTCTTATTTGATTGACCCCGATGAGTGACATAAAGTGGCATACCGGCGAAAAATAAACCCCGTTTCACTGCTTTTCACACCGCTAGCTGTAGTAGTTTAACTCCAGCTCGCAACGCTTCCAATTTCAAGTTTATTCGATAACCTTTTCAGAAGCGTACGAAACATATATACACGAAATATACATATAATGGCGGTTACATATGTTATATACATAATTAAATCGTACAGGTGTTTATGTTTTTCAATGATATAAATAAAAGTGATGGCAGTAGTGGTCGCAAACTGATGATGATGATGATAATGATGATGATGATGACGGCGGTAGTATGATTACAGTTTAGTTACTATTACTACTACTGCCACCGCCACTCGCTGAGACGTGCACAAATTTGTGGGAGCAATAGATATGGCACGCTTTACGCACCGGTACTTACATACTCTATCATTTCTTCTTTATAACTTATTCATAATGATGTCAATATATTTACAGAGAGCTATTATTGTTTTGCATTTTTTGTATTGAAAAGTTGATACATTTTATGTGTATTTGGGTGAAGTGTATACCTGCATACCTCCCTCTTCTATCGGTAGTCGGTGGTTGTTGGTTCGAAATTTACATAGTTTTTTTGAAAGTTTTTGTGGGAGAGAGTTTAGATATTTTTCGAGTTTTAAATCCTCTTTGTAAATCCTATATGTGATGCATAATCTGCTATTGAAGATTTCTCCGCGCCACTCTTGAAAATACTGATCAGGGAGCTGTTGATTTAATACTGATTTTAACCAGTCTGTATTGCACGGGTCTTGATTTGTCCATAGCATCGTCAAGCCGGTATTATCTAACACTTTTTAATATGCAGCATCCATGACCACTGATATGTGTTATTTGATAAGAGATTATGTAGTAATCTATACAGTTTATATGACACTTTGGATTCCCTGCCTGTTATTCCAGTGTCGATAGAACTACATGTTATAATTGTTATAACCGCACCGCTGGCCCGCGCTGCATCCAATGTAGATTCATCTTTACGATACACCTTTCCCTCGTTGACGTCATCACGCCCGGATCTCCCTAAATCAACGCTCAGAGCAAAAATGTTGGCGGGCAAAGCGGTCAACAAGCACCTGGCCGAAATTGAGTTACCATTGCACTAAAAGACACTGTTATTTAAGCTGTTCCTCTGAAAAACTAAACTCACTATATTATTTAACGCATACATCATTCGAAAGCTTATGGAATTGCCTAAATATTAATGCATCATTTTAACTATTTTTGTAGCACATTCACTGATTTATTTGCGTATATAAAAGATACAATTATACCTAGATTCATTAAATGAAGCGGACAGCAGGGGCTATTTTAAAATTACTATTAAGTGTATTCAATTTTAAAAACTATAAGAATGAATACAGGTATGAATAGATAATTGGCTAAGCTTTTCATGACGTATGACTTCATCAATATTATGAAATTAGTTCTTTTTATAATCTGCTTAAAAGCGCAGTATATGATTCCAATGGTAAAGTAATGCTGTTTGCGAGTCGGCTATCGATGTTACCAGCCGGAAGTGGTATGCGCGATGCATTCTGGGAAGGTATCTTCCCAAAATACGCTAATGTGGGAGAGGTCTATTACTGGGCTCGACATGGTAACAATACAAGGTGAACTGTTTGCATTGTCGTACGCTCTCTCTCTCTCTCTCTCTCTCTCTCTCTCTCTCTCTCTCTCTCTCTCTCTCTCTCTCTCTCTCTCTCTCTAGTACAGCTAGTCATGTGGATGGTAACATTAATACAATACTGGTACTCTATGTGTTACACCACTCTTGTCTGAATATAAGGTTTACTGATTGAGTGACACGGTTCATCCGTTTACCCCTAGTAAATTCGGCTAAAATGGCATAGATTGTTAAGGTGCACGCGCTGATCCCAATAGAAGGCTTTATTACTAGATACATACCGCCAATTTCTAGTTAATCTCGGCCCGCTGTGTAATCACATTTGAATCAATTTGATCACGCTGAGCCTTGAATATCATGAATAATAATTTCACGGTAAAAATACAGGTAAGCTGTTGCATATTTTGAAAATAATTTGACAGGGTGCGTTAAGATATCCGTAAAAGATATTAAGTTCTTCCAGTCCAATGAAGGGATCCGATCTGTCGCTCAGGTATCTGATGCCATGGTAAAATTGGTCACTGGTCCCAATCAACATGACGTACGTACATCTGTCAGAAATATGACATTAGTCTGTCATGTCGTTGACTGAATAGTGTATCTTTAATTAATTCTGTTGAATATGTTGAAACTAACTTGACTGGGAGCTGTTGTCATGGCCAGCAATATCGCGGAGTCAAATTAGTTTCAAAATATTTAACAGCTAAACTGCATTGTTACCGTGAAATTGAAATGCTGTACACTCAGATTTCGACATGTTAAAATCGATTCCAGCAATTGATCCCTTTAATAATTGCTGTCTATCTGGTTGTATTGCGTCATTTTCCAGACAGATTGCCAAAAATTTCTTTTAACTCTTTCTTTTTTCTCTATTCATGTTTGTTAGACCCATCTCTGTCGTATCACTTACTGATTTAATTCCTAATTGATGATTTGTTTTCTCATCCTAAGATATTATACAAATTAGTATAATTACGTGACACGTATAGGTTGACATCACACTCATAATAACATATCTAACTCATTCGTGACCATTGAAAACTCCGTCAAGTGTACGAATTGTGTGTATTTGATGGATTTAATATTTGATACACATTCGGTTGACTATTTTGAAACTAATTTGACAGGGCACTGTTGCTATTATACGTGCCAGCAGCTTAGGTTACAAATAGTCAACAGCATAGAGTAAAAATAGTCAACAGCTTAGCTCTAGAGTTACTGTGAAAGGGGAACTAGAAATTGAGGATTACACGTTGCTACTAACACGCGTCAAAAGTGGGCGGAGCTTAGCTTCGTTCTATGCTCTGGATGTCCGATAATTTTTGTACTCAGAGCCGGGGTAAGCCTATTGGCGCACAACGCTAATTATTGGGGCGGGCGGGGTGGGGTTTGGGGCGTGGGTGGGCGTGCTTGGGCGTGTGCGCATGCGTGTGTGTTGGGGTTGGGGGTGGGTGGGTTGGGTGGGTGTTGGTGGCTTCTCTGGTGGGTTAAAGAGGAATACCCTCCTCCTCCTCCTCCACCTACTACTACTACTACTACTACTACTACTACTACTACTACTACTACTACTACTACTACTACTACTACTACTACTACTACTACTACTACTACTACTACTACTGCTACTACTTCTACTACCACTACTCAAACTACGAGGTTACGAGGTTACTCCTCACGATTCTTGCGCAAAATCAAATCTGAAACATTAGACGGCTTGGAAACCATTACAGATAATGCCTCAAATCGTCGGCCTACCAAAATTTCTCACAATCGTCCCATTATAGGTGTAGGCGAATCTCGCAAATGCGGAAAGAAAAGCTGCAAGTTAGATGAATTTCTCCCAAACCAGAATACTTTCACGAGCTTTCAGAACAAAAGTAAGTTCCAACTTCAGTCTAATCTAGATTGTGACTCTGAAAACGTTATTTGTCTAATTTCATGCAAATTCTGCCAAAAACAGTATGTCGGCGAAACCAAATGTCCATTAAGATGGCGGGCAACTCGACACCTCTCAGATATTAGGCTAGAGGAAGACACACATGTTTCCGAACATTTTAATCTTCCTGACCATTTAGTCCTTCGTGACTTTAAAATTATGCCGATTGAACAGCCACCCCTTTCAGATACGGCAGAAGAAACTGATAAACAAAGAAATCTTCGAGAATCGTTTTGGATTAAAGAACTCGAAACACAGTGGCCAGGGGGAATAAACTCGGACCCATGCTTATCTGATCAATTTTTCAATTATTGAAGATTCTGAGCCAGTGCGTTGACAATATTGACTACTACTACTACTACTACTACTACTACTACTACTACTACTACTACTACTACTACTACTACTACTACTACTACTACTGCTACTACTACTACTACGACTACTGCTGCTGCTGCTGCTGCTGCTGCTGCTGATGATGCTGCTGCGGCTACTACTACTACTACTACTACTACTACTACTACTACTACTACTACTACTACTACTACTACTACTACTACTACTGCTACTACTACTACTACTACTACTACTACTACTACTACTACTACTACTACGACTACTGCTACTACTACTACTACGACTACTGCTGCTGCTGCTGCTGCTGCTGCTGCTGCGGCTACTACTTCTACTACTACTACTACTACTACTACTACTACTACTACTACTACTACTACTACTACTACTACTACTACTACTACTACTACTACCGCTACTACTACTCTACTACTACTACTACTACTACTACTACTACTACTACTACTACTACTACTACTACTACTGCTACTACTACTACTACTACTACTACTACTACTACTACTTTTTTCTTTTTTTTTTTGGTAACACGATCAATGGATCCTGTGGAAATCCATAATACCCAAAAATAAACTGACTGAAAGAAAATTAAACATATAATAAATCAAAGAGAACAAACGATTATATCAGTCATGTGTATAAATAAACAATAAATATACGGTGGTCAAACGATTAATTTAAAAATTCAAAACAGCTAAATATGCCCCTTTAAAAATTCCAAGTAACTAGCTCAACAACATTCCATTACATTTATAAAAGCTCACGCGAGCATAGGCTGTGAAACAACCACAGCGCTCGGACGTATTTAACACACACACACAGTCAATCGGGAACAAATTAATCAATAATCAACGCCCCGCAGGATAATCTATAAAAAGTAAACACTAAGATATTACAACGAGCTCAGTGAAGTGACAATGTAACCTACATAGTTGAAGAGGGTTGAAACTTAACAAACGATTTCAAACAATACAATTTACCTTGAAAATGAGATTCCATAATTATCCCGGGACAAACACTACTACTACTACTACTACTACTACTACTACTACTACTACTACTACTACTACTACTACTACTACTACTACTACTACTACTACTACTACTACTACTACTGCTACTACTACTACTACCACTACTACTACTACTACTGCTACTACTACTACTACTACTACTACTACTACTACTACTACTACTACTACTGCTACTACTACTACTACTACTACTACTACTACTACTACTACTACTACTGCTGCTGCTGCCGCCGCCGCCGCTGCTGCTGCTGCTGCGGCTGCGGCTGCTACTACTACTAATGCTACTACTACTACTGCCACTACTACTACTACTACTACTACTACTACTACTACTACTACTACTACTACTACTACCACCAGCAATATACTAATTTCGATACGTATGTTGAATATTTGGACACTAATATGACTGGAAACTTACGTATATCATGCCAATAAAAGTGATATAATGAGCATACAGGGTCCAATGCGTAAAATGTGATAACTGTTTTTGATTTGGGTCCCCGTATTTTCGGGTCCCTGGGTGCTAAAGCCCCGTTTGCCCGTGCCTTATTCCGGATCTATGCTCGCATATGTCCATAGTTTAAATCTAAGCTTTCCTCTGTATAGGGTTGAATTTGTCAGTCGGTGGCAAAAGGTACATACAATTTATACAACGTTCCGGACTATTAAGCGTTAAATCGAGTCATTCATGCCATAATTAATTATAGCGCCACACTACACGTCACTTAATTGATTCAGACGTCATATGACGTCAGATGATGGATGGTTAAATTGGAAAGGCCCATTTGGGTTGAGGTGGTTAGTAGTAAATGTTGGTTGTTCATCAATAATGTTTTAATACCTCTAATCTATATAAATATTATATCTAATCGAATCTTCAAATACAATCTTTTTTTCATGCATCCTCGCATAAGACCTTCATAAGAATAGCTGTCATCGTCAGTCTACGAAGATGAAACGTGACAATATTTGATAGGTCTTCCGGAATATAATATTGTACAAGCCTTGCTTATTTACCTGCATACATTGAATACTACATTAGATTCGTCCTTCAGGCGTCAGTTCTGTCAGCGAGCACAATGCTATTTGCTCAGCATCTGTTAACTGAGGATTACGGAACCCTTTTTTACTGAATCATAGTCACGTTCTATTCAAAACCGGTTTTAGTCATTTGCGTGACCGAAAAAGTCTCCATTTACAGCAGTTATTTCAACGCAATTGTTGCTTTTTCTTCCAATACCTTTGCCAAGTACACGTACATAGTATACCTCGCACACGTGCGCACTTATACGCGCGCCTCAGCATATAAACACGCACGAACGTACGCGCGCATTCACCCTCACACACAAGCAAGCACGCACATACGCACAAATGCGTGATATAGACAAGCCCATATACTGCATCTCGATCTCCGCCCTTCTTGGCTCTTCAGCTAAAGTTCTCATATACAAAATGGGAAATTTATAACAAATAAACTATTGAATATTTGTTAGTTTATGGGCACTTTAACTAACTAGAAGTGTGGGCGCCAATTTAGATTTAGATTGCAATCGCTATTTTATTTTAATCTATTGTCTAAGCTGACCGGAAATTCTCGTATAATAAAGCACAGCGTCTTCTGTTAGCTCTGGCATTCACCAGCTAGATTATGACCAGTAAACAGATACATATTATGCAATCTGATAGAATAGGCCGTGTATTTATAAATTGCAATTCAATACTAAGCGATAGTATAATTATCTAACATTATATATGAGAGATTTTTAATAATCATAAGTCCTACAGTGTGAGTGGACTAGGAATGGGCCCCCCCCCCCACTCGCGCGCCATTAGATGAGTAATTACTAATCAACTACAGCACTACATGCTCTCAGAAGTAAAGGAGATTCCTTCTGAAAACATCTCTTTTTAAAGAGTTTTCGTTATTATTGATGCGGGTGTGCGGTTGGTGAGATTTGGGTTGGGGGTTTGGAGATGGGGGTGGGTGGGTGGGTGGGTGGAGTCTGTGGGGATTGACTTGTTTCTTATAGAACAATTCGCAAGCTAGAGTGTGCATATTATTTTCAAAACAATACCTCTCGTGCCTCTTTCCTGGCGAATGTATGCCTGATATCAGTGACATGAATCATAATTCAAGGAAATCATAATGAATGGACCGTTCCATTTTTAGCTATGCCCAGCCCATGTCTAGCTAAGCTCCGCCCACACCTCGATCGTGTTTGGATCGATCGATTCCTGAACTCCCTGACTATCAATTTCCAGAAAAATATTATGCTTATGGCAGCAATAGCGCCCCGGTCAAATTAGTTTCAACATATTCAACAGCATGTTTATTAAATAGAGAGACATACAATTTGTACAACGTGTCGGATTATTAAGAGTTAAAGATGGGCCTAATAGAATCGTTTATTACGTAATGATTATGACGTCATCCTACACGCTGCTTAGCTGATTATAACGCCATATGACGTCAACTCATTGATGAATACTCTGGAAGGGTCTATTGATTGGATTTGCTTTGGCGGTGCCACGCCGCCTGGAAACTATCGTCACGTATACATCCAGAAGTCCGAGTATCAGTAAATCGCAATTAGTGTTTTCAAGGTGATAGCCTGTATCATCCTGAATACTATCGCAATTACGAAATTTGTCAGACTGTCGACATCAAGACTGATGAGTAATACCAGAATAGTACATACTCGTTATTGCCACAAACTGAGACAATACGTGCAAAATAAACTAAACTGAATAACTTCGCAGTGGCTAGTAGAACACACAAGAAGATATCCCTAAGTATTAACAGACGCACATGAGCCAGGCTAAATCTGAGGCTACTTCTAATTAGTCACGTTGGTAATGCTGAATGCAACCATGGTTGTAGTCACGGCTGTAGGGAAAGCACCGTAAATATATGTTCGCTGTATGCAAAGAGCCATTCATATGGCCTCGCAATCGGATTCTATGGCAGGGGTGATATGACTGACGCCATGCTGATTGCATCCTAATGACTACCACCAGTTACGAACTACTTGCAAACAGCACAAGTGTGTGGTTATGTAGAGATTGCAAGACACCAAATGAAGGGGAATGTCTGTTAGCATCACATATCGCAGCTGGTAACATACGCAGTCACCCCATGTTACTAATACGACAGAACGGTTAGCCACATCCTTTCCCATCAGATTTAATATTCAAGGCATTCTCAGCAAATAAGATACATCAACATCTGCAAATGACCAATGCGAACTGTGATGGTGTGACCAACATTCATGCAGCAAACCAAAACCTACTATCCAGTACACATTGGGATATATTTATTGCCGCTGATATGTACAAGAAGCCACGCCAACTTTCCATTGAAATATTTTCAGATAGTCATGGAAATGTCCTGACATCAGACCGCATTGGTAAGAGAAAATTGAGTAGGGTGGTTGAATTGTTAAAAAATATCATAGATTTCACTGAAGTACACGAATCATCTTACAGCATCCACTAGGAATTAGTATGACCAGAAGCGTTGATGCACGATGTGTCATTGGTGGCAAGGCAAATTCAATCTTTCAGATATTTGGTGCGGAGACGGAAACATCACAGCAGGTGCAAATGAGGTTACCCTCTTTAATGAATCATTTGTAATCGCTCAAATTCACGTACTCGATTAGATGGTCCATGAACTAATATGACGCGAGAACACATTAGGTCACTGTCTTACGAACGGAGGTACTTTCTTTACCGACTGCTTGACATGCCCAGTAATTAGCGGTCATGGCAAACTGATATTTGTCTACCTGGAGGTCAAAGCAAAGATAACACACACAAAACAATAGTGAACTCTCTGTAAATACAATTTGAAAAAAATCCTTGCCAAATTGGTAGAAGAATTGTAGACATGCCTTCCACAACAACAAAATATCCGTTGAAAAGGACCTGGAACCATTACTTTGAAAAGTACCCTCCTTAAAGTAGCAGCCCAAAACATTCCCAACAAGATTGTGAGAAGTAAAATTGTCATCTCACGTCGAACAGCAGGAAGACACAATACACAAATCAAATAGCGGAATCGCGTTTGTGTCATGGCAAAAAGACCAACAGTAACACTTGTCAGTACCTTGGCAATCTATTATTTCCGGTAGCTGACTCGAACCACCGGAAGTTATTCCAGTATATCAAGCCAAAGAGAAGACTTTTCTGTGGCGTGTCAATTCTGAAATCAAATGGGAATGTGCATGCCATCACTAAAGAAACTGCATCAATATTACATAATCAGTATGCATCTTTTGTTATGGGAGAATCTGCAGATAATGCCAGACAAAGGTCCACCACCTTTACCGAATATCACAGACATCACTATCATACGAGTAGGAGTAGACAACTGCTACCTCAGATTAATTTTAATAAGGCCACACGCCCAGAGCAGGTATCAGCGAGGCTTATAAAAGAGACTGTTATACTCAATTTCATATTAAAGCAGTCCTTCCAACGAGGTATAGTTGAGCAGGAAAGGGAAAAACTGTAATTTGTTGTAAAATATTAAAATCTGGCGGTCAAAGCTAAGCGACTTACATCATGTGAGCATAACAACCATCTCTCGCAAACTTCTTGAACATGCCTATGCATCCTGCGTTATGGGTCTGGTGGCAATCTGGATGGGTATCATCAAACATTGGGGTACAGATAAACACATATCCCTTAAGCTCAGCTCTAAATCGTCATAGCAGAAATTACAAGACTTCTTAACGAATTGGGACCAGCTGATTTAGCCATCCTAGATTTCACCCAACGCCTTTGACAATTCCAAACCAGACGCACCTATGTTAACGGGTTGCTAATCTCGTCTCAAATATTGTATTGTACGGATAGATTAGGGCTTATAGATTCCATATCATTCATATGCTGGAACATTTCCTTATCTATATCACAACTATCTGCTTGCAGTATCGCGTAAATGCTGAACAGTGATCGCCACCATTTTGTATGTCATGTACGTCCCAATGAATTAGACTCTTTAATATGTAATATTCATTCCGTTGAATATTTTGAAACTAATTTGAATGGAAGTCGTTCCAGATAAATTAGTCTGAAATAATTCAACAACCTTCCTGCATGATTGTTTTATACCACATTGCCAAGCTATAGCTGGCACGTCTATGTCTGAGCGTATATACCGCGGCAGGCACATTACATTTTCTTTCTGCTTGGTTGAAAAGTAAATCACAACAGCCATCATACGCTGTAAAAATGTATCAATATTTAGCTGCTAAAGCCTGAATATCTTTCGTTGTCGGCATGATGAAAAGCTAAATTGTCTGGGATGGATTGCCGGTGGCAAATTCTATCACATGAATGG
This sequence comes from Chaetoderma sp. LZ-2023a, assembly GCA_034401795.1. NCBI lineage: Eukaryota > Metazoa > Mollusca > Caudofoveata > Chaetodermatida > Chaetodermatidae > Chaetoderma > Chaetoderma sp. LZ-2023a. The sequence continues at coordinate 35,526,447 of CM067375.1, read as the reverse complement.
CTAGTATAAATTAAGGTGCGGTTTCCTTTAAATTAAATGTCTAGGCTGTTAGAGCACATACAGCTCAGTTGATTCATGCTTCCATTCCTGATTGAACGCAAACTCTTGTACTCGGCGGAAAAGAGTCAGAATGGGCAGTGATATTTCCCAACGTCCCGCTACACTTTCTAATCCTCATCAATGCCATTCTTGATAAGATCAGCTCCGATTTAGGACTATTTACACACGATCGACCCATGTGCTATCATATTACTGGTCAATATGACCTCCAGTTGTGATATAAACGTTAATAACACTAGTAAAATTACTCTATTTCTTCAGGTCGTTATCTGCTGCCGGCTTCCTTTACTCCTCATGTGTGACTCGATATACGCAGCCATAGCACCCAGTCAAATTAGTTCTCTGGAAATTGAGATTCAGCGAGTACAGGGACAGATTGATCCCATCACGGGCGAAACCTGTGTGTAGCTTGGCTAGAGATGGGCGGGGCATGCTAAAACTTGGTTCATCCATTGCGTCATTAGTTAGCGCTTCTCTTGGGCATGTTCTCGCAGATCTGGATTTCGATTTTGCGGATGCATTGTCTTTCTGAGTAACTACAGCGCTCCTTATAAGTCCCCATTGTAAAAAAATGTATTCGTATTTAACCTTTCAGGTTCAAGTGACTAAAATAAATAAACATATTTTCTGTTAATTATTACATTTGTTTATATTCTCTGATTTTTCTACATCATAAACCATGTAAACTACAGAGAATGTGTCTGAAGAAGCTAGCAAAATGCTATTGCAATAGTTGTTCAAAGTATTGCATGTCAATATGAGGTGTGTTCGTGGTAAATACCTGTGCACCCTCCTAATCAGAAGTGTTCTGGCAAAGGGAATAATCTGAACATAGTATCCGATTACACTGATACATACATATATATATATTCGTGACCATTTTAGCCAGAGATGGTATCTGTTCCTGCAAACAACGTTACAGAATCAGATTTATTCTGCAGAAATATGGAAGATCCTAATTTTGAGTGGCGGAAGAGTTATATTTTAAATATCTATTTCGTGCGTCTTGCATTGGTCAGAATGATCGACTATTATTCACAACACAAAATACAAGTATGATGAGGAACCATATTCTTTGTGGGGTTCGCATTTTTTCTCATTTTCAGAGAAAATAAATGTCACTGCTCGTAGCAACTGATGTTTAGCTCAAACGAATATGGCTGTATTTTATATCTTTGTAACATCCATTTATCAAAATGTTACGTTTGCGATTGCAACATAAACATTTGTTTCAGCACGATACTAACTTGGAGTCGAAAAATAAGTATCACAACAACTGAATACAATGGGCAGATACGAAATTCTACTCAAGCATATTCCGTCGCAATCAATTACGTCACAGGCAGGATGACGTCACAATCATAATGCGTGATAAATTACGTACGTTGCACCCGTCATTAAGATTTAAAGGTGAGCGAATTGTATGTATTTGATGGTGTTACTATTTAATACAAAATTATTTTGTTCTCTTGGGAAAACATATGGATTGCATGGCATATTTTGTGCATTTAGAGCTACTGCTTTCTCATATGACTATCATCTGCTATGGCCAGATGTCAGGAATAGCATTGATGCCAAAATGGTATACATTCTATAGAGCACACCCCAATGAGTGTACATGGTAAGCTGTCCATCAAGTATGCGTTATTTCGTTATTAAATACTTTAGCAGGAAGCTGTTATTCACATGCCGAATATGCTACCGGTAAGTCGATAAACCAAAGGACTGTGAAGCACTCCACCAAGACATAAACAGGTTATGTAACTGGGATACCAATTGAGCAAAATCAGCAAAATGCAACATGCTGTGCCTAGCCAGAACAAAAAAGCCCCAACAAGTTGACTACCTAGTAACGGATCCAGTCTAGGGTTTGCTTCATCAGTAAAGTATTTGGGCGTCAACATCACAGATGACATAAGCTGGAACAAACACATCGCTATGATTTGCAGCAAATCGTGCAGAACACTAAAACTATTTCAGAGACATTTACCCTTCTTTCCCCAAGGAAATCAGACTTCAAGCATTCATGGGACTGCTTAAACCAGGTTTGGAATATAAAAATACGGCTTGTGTCCCTCATCAAGTAACTCCACAGGACAAACTAGAAACGTGCTAAACCGTTCTGCTAGATTTATCACCCCAAACTATTGCTACGAACAAGGCAGTGTGACAATTATGTGTATAATGGAAACCTTAAAACTCCCACCATTGGCAGACAAAAGCAAAGAAAGTATCATGTTCTACGAAGATCTACATACAACAGCAAACAAGGGTTCCATTAAACAGTCTTGACACCAATTCCGAAAAGCAAAAGCATGCACAACAGCCACTTCAACCAACTTTATGCAAACACCGACGTAATTAAATTCAGCTTCATTCCCAGTGCTATACGAATTGAAACAAATAAGGGCATGATCTTCCCAGCAGTTCAGAAAACAAAACAAACCCTAGAGTAAATTTACAAAATTAATCAAAGGGCAAAAACATATCTAACCCAGCTACTTGACGAATGCGTGGCAAACATTAGTTCTACAAACCCTATCATTGACTACGCAGAAACAATAGCATATAGCTCAGTCATCATCTGGAATGTAATTGTCAGCTTTATCAATTTTGGGCCCAAGTGGGGTTCGAAGCCAGCCAATTCTGCGCCACCTTCCGCCTAGCCTTATGGGAGGAGAGTACTCTACCACTGTCATTGACGACGCACTGGGTCAAGGATATAGCCTAGTCATCATCTGGAATGTAATTTTTTCCTTTTTCGATTTTGGACCCGAGCGTGCGTGGCGCCAAATGCTATAAAGCTCATAAAGGACATTCCTGCATACGCCTGGTAAATCTGCTATGTACCGACCGGCAGTCAGGACTGGTGACACAGAGGGCAGCGATTAAAATAATGGCGCTAAGCATTGAAAGAAGAAGCAACGAGAACTCCAGTAGGATGACTGATTGCAACCCCAGTATGTGTTCTTACGATATTTAAAATGGTGGAATGGAGTAGAAATGTAATTCATCTTTTATTAAGATACGGTCTTGTTATAATCGTTGCTCACTTTAGTTTCTGTCCATCGCCCAGCTTCTTTGGCGAGCTTGTGCTTAGCTGTACTACACTCGCAAAGAATTATAGCTGCACGTGTTGGTAAGTCTTTATATTTTCGCAACATTCAACAGATTTTTGATTTTCCAAAATAATATACAGCTTTTCAAGCAGGAATTATTCTTGCCGTGGGCATCCGTTGCCTGTATTATCTGATTCGTGCCGGGGATATATTCACACAATATGACGTCTGATATTGTTGTAAAGATAGCATCATTATCAATATTTAGCAACATTATGAAAATGTTGATGCAATTATATTTGTGTTATCGTCGTCATCGTCGTCGTCGTCGTCGTCGTCGCAGCCGCCGTCGTCGTCGTCGATGCAGTCGTCGCCGTCATCGTCGTCGTCGTCGTTGTCGTTGTTCGCCGTCATCGCAGCCGCCGCCGATAATCATCACTCCATAAGAACGATGTAGCGCGGTAAAGGGATACAAAGAAAGCAAATACGGGAACATTACTAAACCAGTATAGACACCCGAATCCAAATTTTAACTTCAAAGGCTGTGGATATTGTAATAGGAGCAGTGCATATAGACCTTCTGTACCCTTTAAGCATTAAATTTGTTCAATAAAGTTCAATTTTCTCATAGAAAATGTCCATTTGCAGACCAAAAGAAGACACTTTTTGAAAATTTACCGCTGGAATGACTGGCTCGGTTATCGGGCCAGTCAATTCCATTGCTAGGTTTTCAAAAATAGTCTTCTTTTGGTCTGCAAATGGACATTTCTCAAGACTACTGTAGATGCCGTTTGGCCGGTTTGAGTGTTAACGAGTTAATCAGACCTACAAAAATAAGTTTATCACACTTTATGAGCTCGTAAAAATTATTGTCAGTATAGTAACGTTTGAATATCATGACCATGTTTAAGGGTTTGGGTTCCGATCCCTTGGACAACAGTCCTGTATTCCCATGGGTGACAGCGAGCAATTGGTGACAGAGGCTGGAAGAGAGTTGGAATAGGGACGGGTTAACGGAGCAGTTCGTTTTCGGAAAAGTCCGTTCAAAATAGACTTATAAGAATAAATGGAGATCAGCGACAAAGTTATAGTGATCAAGGAAACAATGATGGTTTCCAGTTTTAGCTATGCACCGCCCATCTCTATCTAAGCTCCACCCACACCTCGCTCATGTTGGGATCGATCGATCTCTGACCTCATTGAGCATTAATTTTCAGAAAACTATGCAGGTAAGCTGTTAAGTAGTTTGACACTAATTTTACTTGGCCTATGGCGGCAACAGCCTCCGGTCAAATTAGTTTCAAATATTCAACAGAATATTTATTAAATGGCAAACACATACAATTCGTACAATGTGTCGGGCGATTAAGCGCTAAGGGCAGACTATATCGAGTCATTCATGAAGTCATTATTATGACGCCAATTTACACGTCACGTAGTTGATTATTGCGTCATATAATGCATGGATAAACTTGGAAAATTCCATTACTCTGTGCGTACACTGTTGTAGGCGCTAGTTCAATTGAAACTGAGTTTTACTGACGTACCGGTATACCTAATTACATCGTAAACGCAAACACATCGTTAAATAATGTATATAGAAAATCACCAAACTAATACACAGAGGTGCGTTCAGAATGGACCTTGACCAGTGGGTTCGGAATAGGAAAACAACCACATTTATGTATGTAACAGAACAATAACTTAATCAAATATGGGTAAAATAAAACATTAAACAAAAGGACAAATAGATGAATCAGCATTTTACAGAAAATTAAATACACAGTACGTCTTGTTTCTATAAGTATACAAGTTATTGATAATGGGCATTTCTGTAGAAAATTCCAAAATGGATGTAACAGTTCGAAAATTGTATAGCTGTTTAAATATATTCTATGTAATGAACCGTTCCAGTTTATCCATCCATCATAGGACGTCATAATCAACTACGTGACGTGTAGGATGACGTCATAATCAATAATGTCATGAATGACGCAGATAAGTACACCGCGAATGCATAATTGATGACGGGCTAAGCGTTGTTGTACGAATTGCATGGCTTTACTATTTACTAAGCACGCTGTTGAATATTTTGAAACTAATTTGACTAGGCGCAACAGCACCAAGTAACATTAGTTTCAAAATATTTAACAGCTTACCTGTATAGTTTTATGAAAATCAATAGTCATAGAGTTTAGGGATCGATCGATCTCAACCTGGGCGAAGTGTGTGTGGTGCTTAGCTAGAGATGGGCGGAGCATAGCTAAACACTGGAAAGGTCGATTACGAATGGGTGTGTGGGCGTAATCGAATCTACCACTCACGTAGCTGAAACTAATTTGACTGGGAGTTGTTGCTGCCATAGGCAGTAATGGCAGCAACATCGCCCAGTCAAATTAGTGTCAAAATATACAATAGCTAACATGTACGAGCAAGGGCAAAGTGTGGGTGGAGCACAGCTAGAGAATGCGCGGGACATAGCTAAAACTGGATTCCTCCATTGTGACTTAGCCAGAAATGGGCGTGTTTTAGCTAGAGCTTCATACTACATATTGGAAAGCAGCACCCACAGTCAGTAATGGCAGCTAGCCCCTGCCAGTACATGCCACTTCAATGAACCGTTACAGATTTAGCTATGCTCCGCCCATCCCTAGTTAAGCTCCACCCACGCTTTGCTAGTGTTGACATCGATCAATCCTCGAACGCCCTGATTATCAATTTTCAGAAAACTATGCAAGTAAGCTGTTAAATTTTTTGAAAATAATATGACTGGGAGTTTGTTGCTGCCTAAGGGCAGCATGTTTATTAAAGAGTAAAAGCGTACAATTCGTACAACAACGCGTAGTCCGTCTACAATTATGCGTTCGTGACGTAATTATCTACGTCATTCATGCCGTCATTGATTATGCCGGCATCATACATGTCATGCAGTTGATTATTTCGTCATATGAGGGATGGATAAACTGGAAATGTCCATTGTGTAATACGTATTCGGGAGCAATATTTTATAAGCCACGACAACAGAAAATCCCTGTGCACAATGTAAGTTGCATGTGATACTGAATCGGTTTCACCAATAGATCTAACGCATACAAACAAAGCATGCCATACCACTGTTGAAATCATGGTATGTGCATAATAGCTATCAATTTCCAGAAAACAATACAGGTAAGCTGTTGAATACTTTTGAAACTAACTTGAGTACGCGATGTTGCTGCGTATGGTCAAATTAGTTTCACAATCTTCAACAGAACGTTTATTAAATGGTAAAGACATACAACTATTAAGCTTTAAAGACGAACTCTATGGAGTCATACATGAAGACATGATCATGACGTCATCATACACGTAGTTGATTATGACGTTATATGACGTCACTATGACAGATGGATGAACTTGAAACGCTCCTTTAAGCACTGCATGCCTACGTACACGCACTGTTAAATAGACAAGTGGTAAAATAGTCAAATTTATCGCAGCACCACGACCATTTCTGGAACATCCAAATTGGAGCCAAGATCCACATTCCTTGAGACTCATCAACATTCGCCGTTCGAGATAGCGCTACAAGGACTATTTCAAACACAGTTCCAAAGTTGCCCACACGTGAATGAGTTAACGACGATATTAATTTTATGAATGAATGAATGGGTTCGATCTGTCACTCAACCAAATGACGCCATAATCAATTCTGTCACTAGTATCCTGACGTCACAACTGAAATGCATAGTTAATGATGTACTTACCTCTATCATGAATATTTAAAAGTTCATCAAGTGCACGAATGGCAGGCCTATGTCTTTGATGTATTTTCTACTTGATAAATATTTTTAAACTTATTTTGACACTAATTTTGGTCAAATTGGTTTCAAAATATTACACAACTTATCTTAATCATCCTATGGGAGCAACAGCGCGCAGTCAAATTAGTTTCAAAATATTAAACATAATGTTTATTAAATAATAAAAAACAACTTGACGGACTAGTACGCGTTTATGACGGACTTAATTAAGTCATTAAAAATTGATCGATAAATTTGATTTTTCTATTAGTAAGGCATCTGCGCTTGTTCTTAATAGAGTGATGCATTTCCAGCTAAGTCCCGCCCGCGCTGAGTGCCTATTGGCATCGGTGTTAAGACTTTGAAACGTGAACTCCCAAAATCTAGTTTCCACGGTCGTTCTACATGTACGCTGCTTACAACAACAGCTCCCAGCCCAAATTACTTCAAAAATCTTCAACCGAATCTTTGTAAATTTGTCACGGATTATTACCACCCCTATGAGCTATGATTATGACGTCAGTTAACAAAAGACGTGTTCTGATAATAACGTCGGATAATGGAGGAATCCAGTTTAGCTATCCATCTTTAGATAAGCTCCAACCACACTTCGCCGTGGTGGGATCGATCCCTGAAGTCTCTTGGAACCAGGGACATCATTCGCGCCTAACTCTTGAGTTTGGAATAGGATGCCAGTTGTAGCTAATGAATATAGCCTAAGGTATACTTTAACGACCTTGACCTTTCGCTCAAAACTCAAAGAGGGATAACACGCTCTAATTGGACACTAGATAAAGTACAGCTCAGAACTAACGTAAGATGTTTCCAAAACAAAATAAAACGTACTGTTAAATATTTTAATAATAATTGGATGGGAAGACATTACAATGTATTCGTATCAAATTGTGTTCAACATATTCAACAGAACATTTCTTACTAAAATGTTTCTGTTTTCGTTTTATAAATTTGTTTTACTTTTGATGAGCTGTACTATAGACTATTTTTTCAAAGACGGAACGCCTCGAGACAGTATTTGTATAAAACAATTTTAAATCAGACTCCATATTTTCTTTTCCATGAGGATAAACAACAATGGTGAATAAGATTGTCTTAGATGGGCGTTGACCCTTATGTGTGGTTTTGATTTGATTTTTTATTCAAATATATTTTATTGTAAAGTTTGCACAATGGGACCGGGCACAAGTTGTTACAACTTAGAGTTGCCCTCTCCCTACATAATTATTATAGGCAGCCAAAAAAGTTGATGCACTAAAGTAAACACAAAATTAAGCGGTGCGAAAGAGAGAGCGAGGGAGAGAGAGAGAGAGAGAAAGAGAGAGAGAGAGAGAGAGAGAGAGGGTGGCGAGAAAGATGATGTAAACAGATTGGAAAAGAATAGAAAGGAACAGCTCCGTAAAACTATTGCATGGCGGATAGCAGTTTACCATTAATATAATCCAATTAAACAATACTAATACATAAATTAAGAGAAACTATTCATGGTCATCATCATCATCATCATCATCATCATCATCATCATCATCATCATCATCATCAAATATTGTCATTCCATTTTTTCCATCGTTTTCATCGATATTATTATCCTCATCATTCTGTTTGCCAATAGAAGGATCCATTACAAGCTATACTCTGCTATCTCTAGCCCAGCTTCGCCCACATTTTGAGTGCGGTGGTTTCTTAAAAGGAGTATATTACTGCAGCAATAGTTAACAGCATATAATACTTTTGGGGTGATGAAGGTAGGTGTGATTGCTTAATAGTTAATTTTGAAACTTAATCGGCTCTTCTAAAGAAAAGTTGTTTTCATACATCCTCACCGAGGACCTTGACAAAAGCTACATTATACAGACGACGATGATGAAACAGGAGATTATTTTTCTATTTTCTGGAATCTAATATCGTACTTTCACTTCCCATCTCGACACATGTATTGTTTGGCATATGGGCTTATTATTTGAGGCGTCGCGCCTATTGGTAAGTGCCCTAATACTCTGTTAGCTAAGCATACATTATTTCGAAGCAGCTGATATTTTTACTTCAACTCTCATTGCCACGTAAGCACGCACGTACACACGCACTCGCGCGGGCACACACGCTCATCCTCACGCACACATACACACCCCGCCAGCTGGGTACGCGTGCATATATTATAGAAGGAACATTTGTCAATAAATACCGACACATTACTGAAGGCGTACGCAAAGTTCTAAATTCTGCAGTTACAAATTCCTTTAATTGAGATTAAAGTTATCATAGAATAATTTTAAAACAAGATTTTAGCACAATTACCGTATATGTTGTTTCACCCTGGCTCCTTCCTTACCTTATAGTAGCAGCCTGGAGAAACAGAGATGGGTAATCAGACCGGGACAAAAGTACGAATATAAAGGGAGGCACAAACTTGACACACGTGGGTGAACTCTAACCCCACTTCATTCCACATGAGTGACTGAACTGTCTATATATGTATTGCGTTCACGGAAGGTGATCCTGATTTCCTCTAAAGATACCCTCTGTGGACACTGCATATAATGTGAATCTTACAGTACATTAATCTGATTGTAAAGTTCATATTGTAGACAATTATGAGATTGATATAATACAGCTGAGAAATAACTTAGATGCTTTATTACGCGCTCTCATAATAAGGATGGTGCAAGTCAACCACTTAGTGTCCCTGTGTTGAGATAACAATTCACCTTTCCAGAGCATTCATCTATCAATCTGACGTCATAGGAAATCATAATCAGCTAAGCGATGTGTAGGATGACACCACGATCATTACGTAATAAATGATTCTATATGGCCAGTCTTTAACTCTTAATTGTCCGACACGTTGTACGCATTGTATAGGTCTACTATTTAATAAACATGCTTTTGAATATTTTGAAACTAATTTGACTGGGCGCTGTTACTGCCATAGGCAGCAACAGCACACAGTCAAATTAGTTTAAAAAAGTATTTTCAAAATATTCAACAACTTACCTGCATAGGTTCCTGGAAACTGATAGTCAGGAAATTCAGAGACTGATCGATCCCAACACGAGCAAGCTGTGGGTGGAGCTTAGCTAGAGATGGGCGGGGCATATATAAAAATGGAACGGTCCATTACAGCAGTACTGATACTTTCTAGCCATTTATTCCCCAGATGGACATATAATTATTCTGCGATGCAATCGCAGATTATTAAAATTACGTTTTTCTTCTATCTTCTTCTTTCTTCCTTTCTTTCCTTCATTATTTCTTTCTTTCTTATTATTCGTCAACAAATTTGCACGGCATCTTCTCCAACAGTTTTCATCCGATCAATTGCACACGTCGCCAACTTCTGATACTCAGCTGGCAATCGTGTGCTTGTGCTTTAATTTCGGATTAGCCCAAGGGTTTTCGAGCTACCCACATATGAGTGAGCAAAGAGGTCCCATAGGAAATGTATGGGGATTTTCATTATTAATCTTTAAACTGCTACCACACCTAGAGTTTTGATAGGATCACTACCATACTTCGTGAGAATTTTACTACAGGCGATTTGCTTTTGAACATTTTTTTCTTTCAAAATGGCTGTCATACCTTTAACAGCCCCCCCCCCCCCCCCAACTCCGCTCCCCCCACCCCAACCCACCACCCACAGGAAATGTATGGGGATTTTCAAATGGATGTTTGAGGTGCTACTACACCTAGAGGGTTGATCAGATCACTACCATACTTGGGTAGGATATTACCGCTGATGATTATTTTTGAAATAATTAAACTATTATAATATTTCCCTTGGGTTTAAGGTAATTCACGGGTAAACATTTTCAATTTTCACGTTTGGCATAATTTACTTGCATTTAAAAGTTGATCCATCCAAACGTTTTTGAGAAAACAGCTTTTCCGTGCAACATGCCCCCCCCACCCCCCCACCCATTAAACCTATGGGTGTAATATTTGAACGTGTTCTCCTAGCGTTTTCTTCCGATTCTCTTCAAACATGGCAAGATTCTAGAACATTGAGAGACCTAAATAATTTTCGATGACATTTTTAATATTTTCTTTTGGGTTAAGGTAATTCACCGGTAAAACTTTCCAATTTTCATGTTTAGCATAAGTTACCTGCCTTTCATCATACAACTTCAAACATCACGTTACGAGACACACATATTTTATCTAGAGGGTCAGGGTGACCTTTAATCTAAACCTATAGGAATTTCGAGCATGTGTCTTTGATCTGTGACTTCACTTACCGTTTTTATTCAATCAATACCAGACGTCTTCAATAGCCTTAGAAGAGGCCTTATACTATTTCTTCATGTCCAAATATCGCAGATCTACAGTTACTTCAGTAAATGTTTTCTAGTTTGAAATTATATTTAAAACTCAGCTCTAGTTTGCACGCTTTTTGTATATAACAAACTTATTACACAATTGACTATTCGAATTCCAATGGACCGTTCAGGTTTTCGCTATGCCCCGCCCATCCATAGTTAAGCTCCACTCACTCTTCTTCCGTGTTGGGATCGATTGAACCCTGAACTCCCTGTCTATCAATTTCCAGAAAGCACTACAGGTAAGTTGTTAAATATTTTGAAACTAAATTGACTGGGTGGTGTTGCTGCCTATGGCAGCAACAGCGCTCAGTCAAATTAGTTTCAAAATATTCAACAAAATATTTATTAAATGGTAAGGACATACAATTCGTACAACGTGTCGGACTATTACGCATTTAAAACGGAATAAATCGAGTAAGTCATGACGTAATGATTATGACGTCATCCTACACGTATCTTAAATGATTATGACGTCATGTGATTGACTGAGGAAATGGATTCGTGAATTGACATAGAGAATGGATACCTTCCAGAAAAGGGCATACCCATATTTGGTACGTTTTGGCATATCAATTCCCTATGACGAAATACGTTTGACGAGTATTAAGACTATTCGCGTTACTGCCTCTTTCCCCGTGATCGGTCTCTCAGCAATATTTTGATATATGAAAAAACTATTTCCTCATATAATGTTAATTGTATAGAAATATTCACGAATATCGGATTATAAAGTGACACCTATACAAACAACTAATTAAGACAATCTATTTACCATCGGCTTGAATATGCTAAACTTATTTGTACATGGTAAACATCAATTGAACAATATAACCTTGATCGCATGTTTGCCCTAGATTAAAGTGTCATCCTAATTAATACACATGCCCTTTATGGAGACACGTGTACGCAGCCTTGACTACCTTGAACCCGACCTGTAGACCCCCTTTTCAGGCGCGATATTCTCGTAGTAAATTCTCGTGATTTCCCCAGTTTTCAACACATTTTAAGTGTACCTGATTAATGCCTTCTTTTTAATTTTTTTTCTTTTTTCTAACTGAAATACTGCTGTTTAGATAAATGATGGGCCACTAAACAAGGACATAAGGAAAAACTACATTTTGAAGAAGAGGTCAGTTGTATATATACGTTATAAAAGTCAATATACCTTTCCACTTTATCATACACACCCATCCTATGACGTCATAATCAGCTACATGACGTGTAGAATGACACCATATTGAATGACGCCGTACGTCACGAACGCATATTTGACGACGGACTATATGGTGTTGTACGAATTCTATGTCTACTTTTTAATAAATGTTAGTTGAATATTTTGAAACTAATTTGACTTGGCGCTGTTGCTGCCATAGGTCAAATTAGTTACAAAATATTCAACAGCTTACCCGTGTAGTTTTGAGGAAATTGATAGTTAGGGCATTCCAGGATCGATCGACCCAACACGGTGCAGTGTGGGTGGAGCTTAGATAGCAATGGGCGGGGCATAGCTAAATCTGGAAAGATCCATTTCTATCGGTGACACAATAACCCCGATCTGAAGTCATATCGCCTATCAACCAGATCTTCGGTTACTTGTCTGCCTACTGCAAACCACCATACACTTTAACCACTCTTGCGCCAACAGCGCAGGAATGCGCTCAAAATACTATTCATTTCAATTAACCATTTAATTGCCAATACCTTTTAAGGAAATTTTGATTTTTGCAGCCCAAAATAGTATTTTTGTAAATTTATAACGAAAATTTACATCAAAATTAGATTTATGTTACCCTTCAAATGAACATTCATCAAAAGTGTAATGGTTAAGTAAATTCAAATTTCTGCTTAACCAGTCTCCAGTTGCATACCAAGAAGAGTATTGTTGACAATTTACCACTGAAATTACTGGCTCCGTTACCGATGAAATGAAGCGAAATAAATCTTAACATATGGTGATTTCAGTATGTATAAATTAATATAATATTTTATGTTGTGAAAATGAATTAGAGACACGATCCCCTAATTCAATTTCGCAACTAAAACAATTATAATAATTTGAACGGAATGAAATCATCATATGTTAAAGGTATACAATTTTAACAATTTTATTTTCAAGCATTCTGCTGTGAATACGCACCTTTAGTAATCGCATGTTCTCCCCTATCACCACTACCACCACTCTACTCCCTCTCTCGCATCTCTCACCATCAGTCTCACTCACTCGCTCGCTCACTCATCCAGTCACTCACTCACTCACTCACTCACCCCACCCCCACCCAGCCACCCACCCACCCACCCACTCACTCACTCACTCAATCACTCACTCACTCACCCACCCCACCCCCACCCACCCACCCACCCACCCACCCACCCACTCACTCACTCACTCACTCACTCACCCACTCAATCACTCACATACGCACTCACTCGCGCACTCACTCACTCACTCACTCACACACACACCCCACACACCCACCCACACACTCACTCACTCACTCACTCACTCACTCACTCACTCACTCACTCACTCACTCACTCACTCACTCACCCACTCAATCACTCACTCACTCACCACCACCCCCCCCCCCCCCCCTCGGGTGCACTTCTAGGGTTCATATTGATTGTATATAGTCTCGAATTCAAAGTTGATCCATCCAAACGTTTTTGAGAAAACAGCTTTTCCGTGCCACATGCCCCCCCCCAACCCCCCCCCCCCCCCCGGAATGAAATCATCATATGTTAAAGGTATACTATTTTAACAATTTTATTTTCAAGCAGTCTGCTGTGGATACGCACCCTTAGTAATCGTATGTTCTCCCCTATCACCACTACCACCACTCTTCTCCCTCTCTCGCATCTCTCACCATCAGTCTCACTCGCTCGCTCGCTCGCTCACTCATCCACTCACTCACTCACTCACTCACTCACTCACTCACTCATTCACCCCCCCCCTCCACTCACTCACTCATTCACCCCCCCCCACCCACTCACTCACTCGCGCACTCACGCACTCACTCACTCACTCAATCACTCACATACGCATTCACTCGCGCACTTACTCACTCACACCAACAAACCCCCCCCCCCCCCCTCCCACTCGGGTACACTTCTAGGGTTCATATTGACTTTAGTTAGTCTCAAATTCAAAGTTGACCCATCCAAACGTTTTGGCCATTTTTTGCACCCCTGAATGACCTTTTATCATGGCAATCCGTCAGTTTTTCATCCATCTGTATGTGTCGCCGTCAACAATATTGGCTAGTTCCTACATTTGTGGATGGATGGCAAGCGAATTTGGCCGATTTGTTCAAGTCGTTAATATATATATATATATATATATATATATATATATATGTATATATATATATATATATATATATATATATATATATATATATATATATATATATATATATAACACTTACAAAAACGAAGAGGATACCCATTCACAAACCAGAGTTATCGCCCTTGATAAATTGTGAATATTGAAACAAATATGTTGGCCATTTTTTGCACCCCTGAATGACCTTTTATCATGGCAATCCGTCCGTTTTTCATCCATCTGTATGTGTCGCCGTCAACAATATTGGCTAGTTCCTACATTTGTGGATGGATGGCAAGCGAATTTGGCAGATTTCTTCAAGTCGTTAATATATATATATATATATATATATATATATATATATATATATATATATATATATATATATATATATATATATATATATATATATATATATAACACTTACAAAAACGAAGATGATGCCCCTCACAAACCAGAGTTATCGCCCTTGATACATTTTTAAATGTCTTAAAATCTATGGGTAAATACACATTTGCCATTGCATTTTGCTATTAGAAACCGAATTAATTTAAAAATCTAAGAACGTGTTGGCATTCACAGTAGATGACAATATGGTGAGGCTCGATTGGATATATCACAGCATTAAAGAGTTACAGGCCATTGAGTTAATATCTCAATCAACATCCTTAACGTCTTTCACTACAGATGAGTGCAATTGTTCACCCGTATTAGATGTGTTGAAGCAGCTATAACTCAGACAGCTAATACTCCTGTGCGTGAAATAGTGTTATTCCAATAGCTACATATTCCTGTGCACCCTCGTTCGCATCCACACTTTACCAAATTCATTATTTCAAACTGCTTCCTGTGGTTGAGAATGAAGTGCTGGATCATATTTGCATTACCTGTAAATAGTTCACGTTTATTGACACTATATCTGGATTTGAACATAGTGATCGTGTCTGTAACAGCATTGCCGAGATACCGAACATCGCCTGTAGTATTGCTGGCATCTCTCTGATATGCCTCTGCCAGATGAATAGCTGATTCATTCAGGAATATCCGTTCTTCTGGTTCTCCTGACAAGAAATGCTGAAAGTGAAGACTGCATAGCACAATTACAGTAACAGCATGTGCTTCTAATGCTAGATACATGTTTTCCCCATTGACAATGTGCGCTACAGTTGCACGTGACTAGAGTCCAGCCTCTACACACGCTTGATCAATTCCGCTCCACTTCACATATTTTCCCAATATGGCCAGTGCCCAAAACACAACATGAAGTTCACCTGGGCGAAAAGATAATTGCTACATGGTATATCTTTTCTATCAACCCACAGCTTCCTATCGTATCGTACAACTGAGGATCAAGAGTCACTGTACAGTGACTGTGTCCCTTCCCATTACACGAATCGTAATATAACATGCTCTCATGAGGCCTGTCTAAAGTGTGCTATATTATGTAATAGGGGATCTGTTCAAAGACGCTAGTAGGTCAACACTGGTCAAACTGTTATTGGAGGAGAGCAAAGAAGGCCCATGTTCCCACAGCGTTGGTTTTTATCTTTTATTAGTGTGCGATTTTCGGAGCTGAAGTAGCCAATTACCCATGGCATACCTGTCTTCATGTTCAAGTCTGTTACAGGGTGAAGTGTACCCAGTTTACAAACACGCTTTCCCTTTCTGGAACACATCTGTCAATTACCCATGACAGATCTGTCTTCATGTTTATGTATGTTACGTGGTGAAGTGTACATTTACATACGCCTTTCTCTTTTTGGGCTCTGGAACTTTATATTTTGATATCTCACAGCCAATGACGTCATCTAACCCCTGAATAATTGACGAACGATCAATTTCAATTGGTAGTAACATAGGTGCTGTATCACGAGATACATACTGGTATATAGCTATTGCCGTGCCATGGAGAGTGTTCATACCACAGGGGGTTGCTTCTAGAAAATCAATGATGTCTAATGCAAACCAAGCACACATTTTTTGAACTAGCCATGGAGGTAGATAGATTCCACCCAATGAGTCCATTCGCTTTAGGACAACATTTGCAATGTCAGTGTCTATTTCTATAACCTTTTTATAAGGAATGGCAATGCCTAATATACTGAGTTTTCCACAAGTGATTTGTATCTTGTATTTTTATGCACATCTAGAGCTAAGCCATCGCTGATGGGAGTTTCAAAGTGCTGTCTAAAAACACTATCCCCATTCTGTGTTTTATATTACACTTGCCGATCGGATTCGTATGCCGCCACAAAGTGTTGTGCCCGCAAGGATACACTTTGATTTACAGCCTCTTCCTTCTATGTAGTTATAACTTGGCCAATTCCATGAATTGTATGCTTACAATATATGTTAAGCAATGCTGTTGATTCGTACTCTGTAAATATTCCATGAGCAAGTCCATGGGGAAGAACTAGCGATAGCTCTCCTAAGGATTGTAACTGCTTTCAACAGAACTTGCAAATCTTCTTTCACATCCCCGGTCATCAGGGCACTTGTTATCAGCGTGTATTTACGCTTTGTCGAAAGAACCTGCTGAGGTTTTGTTTTATCTGGAGGTTTACCGAAGTGAATGCCATGAATGTTATCTAAACATGTCGTTTCAGATATTTTTTGTACTCCGAATTCTCATGTAGAGGAAACCCATTTCAAGATCAGATATGAGCTGACCGAACTTAACGTGACATTTTTGCGGTTGCTTTACTTGATGATACATTTACTTTACTAAATGATACATTTAAAAAATGGTCTTCGCTTGTTCTGCGAATGGGCATTTCGCAAGAGCACTGCATAACCCGTCATTGGCTGATATGCGTGATAAAGCGTTAAATATCCTGTATCTATAGCTGTATTTCGATGGCATATCAAACATGTCACCTGCTTAGTTATAACGCATACACAGATTACTCGTCGTATGTCCACACGGCAGCCATCATATGTGTTATGTACGAGTAACAGGCCATATTTGTAACAACGTACACAGTACCAATGGGGGAATCCAGTTTTAGCTACACCTCTAGGTAAGTACCACCCACGATTTGCCTGTGTTGGGATAGATCGATCCCGACACTCTCCGGATCTTAGTTTCCATAAAACTATACAGGTAAGCTGTTGGCTATTTTGAAACTAATTTGACTGAGTGATGTTGCTGCCTTTAATAGTCAAAATTATTTTTATTAAATATTAAAGACATACAATTCGTACAATAAGTTAACGCTTAGTCCGTCATCAATTAAGCGTTGGTGACGAACTTATCTACGCCATTTATGACGTCATTGATTAACGCGTTACGTTGTTGCGTATGACGTCATTTGATTGATAGATAAACTGGGATCCTCTATCGAGGCACGCGAAATACTGCATACAATCGTCTCCAGCGTACGTAAGTGGAATTCAACATATTCCATTGTGTGCACAGGTTAGCCTCATCCACAGCATCCACCAAATGAACCCTTCCAGTTTTAGCTATGCCCCGCCCAGCCCTAGATAACACCTCTTGCGTCAACTTAACCGTTGAATTGTCAAGTTGGTAAAAAACGGCCTCTGCAGTGATCTTAAGAAATGTCGATTTGCAGGCTAAGAGAAGAATATTTTTGCAAATTTACCAATGAAATGACTGGTTCTGTAACTGAGCCAGTCATTCCAGTGGTAAATTTTCAAAAATACTCTTCTTGGTCTGCAATTGGACACTGGCTAAGCAGAAATGTGAATTTTCTTTACTATTACACTTTTGATGAATGTCTCTTGTAAGGATAGAAGAAATCAATTTTTTGTGTGCAAATATTCGTAATAAATTTACAAAATTCTCTTTTTGGCTGCACAAATCTAAATTTCCTTGAAATGTATTGACAATTAAATGGTTAAGCTCCATCTACGCTCCACCCATGTTGGGATCGATCGATTTCTGAACGCCCTGACTATAGATTTCCAGAATGCTACACGGGTAAGCTTATGACAGCAACAGCGCCCAGTCATAATAGTTTCAAAATATTCAACAGAATGTTTATTAAATGGTAAAGACGTACAATTCATACAACGTGTCGGAGTATTAAGCGTCCAAAGTGGACTAAATCGAGTCATTCATGCTGTATTTTATCATGACGTGATCCTTCCTACACGTCACGTAGTTGATTACGGCGTCATATGATGTTATATGATGGCTGGATAAACTGGAACGCTCCATTACCATTCACATCCACTGGAGTTCCGTTGGAAGAGCCGCTAGGGCGAGGTGTTTTTAGTTGATACGCAGCATCGCTGAAAGAAAGGGTCTCTGTGGTCTATCCTGTTAAGTTCTCGCTTGTATTAGATATATTCGTCTGCTCGTCGGTTAGTGTTGTTGAAGTTGCAAATTCCCTCGTTTCTTTGCTTAGATCAATATCACTTTCAATGACGGCTTTGTTGCATCGTAGACTAACTCGCCAGGAAGTAGTCTGAGGACAGCCAGTCTGCCAAATGGCACCAATCCAGTTTCTGTGAAAGCTGATTTTAGTGGTGAATTTACCCCATGTTGGCGAAGTTACACGGTACTGCGTCATTGTGAGTGGCATCGAGTGAGTCTTTTCCCTGTAGTGTTTGACGTTCTTCTGATGGCGATTTGTTGATTTTAGTATTTGATCTGATGCTGCACTGAAACAGGACACATTATGAATCAACATATAGTTGTGTTGGTCTGAAATATATATCTATTTGCCACCAATAGAAAACTGATCCTGATCGCGTGTATGGTATCTCATTACCCTAATGCATTGGTTCAAATGATGGCTTATAAGATAGCATTTATCTCCCTTCCATCATAGTGTATTGACAGGGAATCAAACCCACAACCGACGAAGGTGCCAAGCATCATAGCCCACAAACGCTTCCACCACACAAAGGCCGCAAGACAAAGTCTTACTTTGCCGGTGAGGTATTCACTAAGTGAGTTCATGTATCAGAAACAGTGGAATTCTGTGGTATCTGATTTTTACCATAATTACAGTAACAGGCTAGCCAGTTAGTGATTTATGCGCGCGGAGGGTCACGCAGTAGGTCTATCTCGCTTGCACGCACATCACGCAGAGAACGCATTTTACAGCCATCATACTTAATTATGCAAGTAGCCGTGGTATTACGGTATATGGCCATTAGTAGGGAATCGAACTCACAACCGACAAACGCGAGACAAAGTCTTTCCTCACTGGCAACATAAGACTTTGTCTTGTGGCAACTGATGTGGTTGAAGCGTTTGTGGGCTACGATGCTAGGCCCTTTCGTCGGTTGCGGGTTCGATTCCCAGGCAATGCCAATATACCGTAATGCCACGACTGCTTGTATAATCCCAATGCATGAATCCAGTGTTAGCCATGCCCCTCCCATCTTTAGCTAAGCTCCACCCACGCTTTGTCCGTGTTTTGAAATCTGACTCCCTGAATCGCAATATCATGTAAGCTGTTGAATATTTTCAAACTAATTTGACCGGGTGCAGTTGCTGCCCAGCAACAGCGCCAGGTCAAATTAGTTTCAAATCATTCACCAGAATGCTTGTTAAATAGTAAAGCCATACACTTCGTACAACTTGATGGGCCATTAAGAGTCTATGCCGGACTTAGATATGCCATTCATGGCCTATTTGATTGTGACGTCAGTCCACATGTGACGTAATGGATTATGACGTCATATACTTGATTGACACACTGGATTCCATATTTCAATGAAAAATTGGCTATACGTGTACGAGCGCATTCAGCAGTAAGAATTATTCTAGAACCAAATTAAAGGTGCACATTCACAGTAAAATTACTGAAAATAAAATTGTTTAAATTATACATTTTTAGAGGCTTAAACTGCGAGCCTATATTTAATGAAACGAAATACATATTAACATATGATGATTCCATTCCATATAAATTAATAAATAATTTTAAGTTGCGAAATTGAGATAGAGGCGCAGGCCTCTGTTTAAATTTCGCAACTTCAAAAATTATATTAATTTATATGGAATGGAATCATCATATGGTAAGATTTATTTCGTTTCATTACACATAAGCACATAATTTATCAAGCTTATAAAAGTATGCAATTTTAACAATTTTATTTTCAAACATTCTGGTGTGACTATGCACCATTATGGCACAATTGATGGCCAGCTTCCAGCATCCACCTGCCTTGGTTGCTATCGAGTCCCATGCATAGCCATGTTGGCCGTGACTTTAGTGACGTAGATCCAGGCGGCTCAATGATTATCAGAATTGATAAATGTGAAATCAGAATTTCCGCATTGCGCATTTTCAAATATGAATGTCTCGCTTATTTCTTAGTGTATGCGTGGATTGCTTATATATGTGTGACGGATCTCGAATTGATTTCAGCTAAATCATATAAAAGACTATCAAAACTATGTTTGCATATAGACGTTAGCATTTTCATCGTCAATCTGGTGAATCACCGTATGCTACTTGAGAAATGTCCATTTGGAGTACAATAGGTAACTATCTTTTTGTAAATTTCACTGGTCAATTTACAAAAAAGTGTGTTCTCTTGGCATACATATAGGCATTCACTGAGCAAAGCAAAAAGAAGAAGTTCTGACAATGATTATTTCATATGAAATTATGAGTAGCCTTTTGAGCGCATTACTTAGGCGCTGTTGACACAAGAGGGCTTAAGTACACGGTATATGCGTCAACACACATAGACATTTTCCCACTGTATAGCACACCATCCTATGTGGCATTCGGGATGCGTGGACGCAGAGTACAGTTCATTGGTCATTAACGAAGGGCAAATAGTCTGGACCGAAGTGACGGTGGCCACTTAAGCCTGAGTGGTCATCTGGTCACGAGTCTTCTTCTGTACTTATGAGAACAGCGCCTCAGAGCGCTCACATAGTATTCATATTAATGGATGAATCCAGTTTTAGCTATGTCCCGCTCATCTTTGGCTAAGCTCGACCCACGCTTTGCCCGCGTCCATCTTGAAATTATAAGCATAGAGAGGGTACCTTGCCCCAAATCAGTTTCAGTGATTGATCGATCCCTGAACTCCATGACTATCAATTTCCAGAAAACTATACAGACAAGTTGTTGAAAATTTTGAAACTGATTTGACTCGGTGCGTTTGCTGCCTATGGCAGCAACAGCGCCAAGTCAAAATAATCTCAATATAGTCAACATCAGGTTTATTAAATAGTAAAGAAACAACACTTAGTCCGTCACCAATTACGTCAGTTATTGCGTAATTGCTTATGAGGTCAACCTGCACGTCACTTAGTTGATTATGATATCAAAAGCTTAATGGATAATCTGTAATCGTCAATTCACCATGTAATGGCCAAGATTCTTCAATAAAATTACAAAAATGTTCAGGCGAAGAGAAGACTTTCTGTAACTTTACCACTGAAATTAACGAAACTAACATTTCATTTAGTTGTCTTGCAAATGGACATTTCTCAGCAACAGCCCTGCAGGTTCCGCATTTGGTAATCGTCATTAGCAGGCAAGCGTTTGTTTAGTCGCTGCCTATTTGCAGGACACGAGACCATTTTTTTTATAATTTGCCACTGACATAGCTCGCTCGGAGCCTGTGATTCCAGTGGTAAATCAGGTCGCAAAATTGTCTTTTCTTTGTCTATTTCAATAGGAGAACGGGTACACATCTATTAATTTCGCAAAGAACTGAATAAGGCTCAGCCATTTCCGAAAAATGCAGGATATAGCTTCCCGGAGCATCTAATTTTCAGAATCGCTCTGCATATAGTTCAAGGCCAGCCACTAAGATCAGATGGGCACACAGATGGCATCGTCTTCATTCGTTCCTGAAATGATTCCTCCCTAATTAGAGGATTACGTTCTAAAGGCATCTAGACTTTGCGCGTTCCTGGGATGACTCACAGATATATACGACGGGGCCTTTCTCAGTCACACATATAGTAATGGACGCACATACTGAATTGGCCCTGACCAAGAACTACATTTGAGGAAAGCCTGGTCAAAGTGTCAAAGGTCAAGTACCCAAAGGTAAGGTCGACAACACTACGCATGTACTGGATGACACTCCCAGTCACATTGCTTTAAACATATTCAGCATACTGTTTATTAAATTGTATCTTCACAAAAGGTTCACGTTTTAAACTGTTATTGTTCTACCAGTTTCCTTTTCGAGACGGAGCTACATCAGTTGATTATGACGTCAGCTAACAAATATCATATTTTGAACGTTATGTACAAATGATTATCTAATGCTGACATTGGAGATATCCGATCTGTCACTCAAATATATAGACGTCATAATCAACTATGTCACATGTAGAGTAGACGTCGCAAGAAAAATGCATAATGAATGACGTGTCTACTATCTAGCGCCGTCATGAACATTGAATAGTTTGTCAAGTGTAGGAATTAAATTTGTTGATGGACTTTCTATTTAATGAATATTATGTTGAATATTTTGAAACTAATATGACTGGATGCTGCCAACGGCAAAATTAGATTCCAAATACTCCACAGCTTACCGATATGCTTAGATGGAAAGTAGGATTCGCTCAGAATTGAGTGTTCAAAGTAAAGAAATATCTCCCAACATGCGCGAACTCGCGGGCGGAGCGAAGCTAGAAATTGACGGGGCAATAGCAAATAGGTTGTCGTCTATTGATGCAGAACCCGTGACATAGCAACAATATGGCATGAGTGGGTGATGGTGGTGTGGTAGTCACAGGACAAGGGTTATTTTATAGTACCCACAGACCCCAAAAAGCAAATAACCACGTTTGGGCACAGATTTACAGACTATCACATTACTTATAGTCAGCAAGGCGCGTTGTTATTGTTAGGCCTAACTAACATTACTTTATATTTGCGTCTGTTAGTCGATCGGTCGGTCTCACAATTTTTGAATATTTTTGATAAATTCACCTTGTTGCCAATTACAGACGATAAACGTTTATTATCATGCAAGATACATTTTTTGGGATATTTTGAAACTAATTTGAGTGGAAGCGTATTGCCGTCGATCGCAACAGCTGCCCAGTATGTCTGTTTTGAAATTGAGAGAATGGACCTTTCCAGTTTTAGTTATGCCCTGCCCATCTCAAGTTAAGCTCCACCAACACCTCGCTCGTGTTGCGATCGATCAATCTCTGAACTCCCTGACTATAAATTTTCAGAAACTACAGGTAAGCTGTTGAATATTTTGAAACTAATTTGACTGGGTGCTGTTGCGCTTTCGGTTTCAAAATATTCACCAGCATGTTTATGAAATAGTAGAGACATACGATTCATACAACGTGTCGGACTATTAAGAGTTATAGACGGGCCTAATAGAATCATTTATGACGTAATTAGTATGACGTCATCATATACGCCTCTTAGCAGAGTATGACGTCGTATGGCGTCAAATCATCGAAGGTGAATTGCATCTTAAGCGTTAAAGAGACAATATTGACTTTCCTCCACGCAATTGTGTAACGAAAAATGATAATAGAAAATTCCCTACGGTAAAGTAATCTATCTACCATTTTGTCGGAATATATTAGTGTATCAAATGTGATCGGGGATAGACAGCGGGTACACTTGCTTTGAAATTCCCACGAGCCGTCCCCTTATATACACATATTTTAAAAGCCGGACACAAAGAAACATCTTTTTAAATTATTCCAACATCAGATGACACCACGCCGTGTTTATTGTGCGTGTTCATGGTAAATATTCCGTCCTCACGATAAATATTCTGAAAGGACGCGTGTATATATATGGTCATTTTTCAGCCAAAGATATTGTCTGTATCTGATCGTTAGAGGTTGAACATCTTGTACAAGAATTTGAATAGTGTGCAGAAATGTCCAAGTTCATAATTTTGACATTGGTAGCGTTTCTTGTTTTGGAAGCTACTGGTGTAAGTGGTTGCTGCTGGGCACCAGGCGTGTGCGGTTATTGCGGAGGCTACAGAAGGTCAAATAGATATGTAAGTAAGGGGAGAATATAATATAATGAAGTTATCGATTTTTTGTTAAAATAATATTGTTATTGCTGGTTAGCAACAGTTAACCCATCACTAGCTAAGCTCCACCCACACTTCGCCGTGTTTGGATTGATCGATCCACAACTGCCCTGACTAGCAATTCCCTGAAAATTATACAGTTATATTTTGGGGCAACAGCGCCAAGTCAATTTAGTTTCAAAATATTCAACATGATATTTATTAAGTAGTAAAGACATACTATTCGTTCAGCAACGCATAGCCGTCTTCACCTACTGCGACATTCATGATGTCATAATGGCGGTATTTATTGTGATGACATTATATACGCTAGTGGAAAGGCGCATTAAAATGTATGTGGGTGAAACTGAGGCTTTTCTCAGTGATGCATCGTGGGTGTAACGATACGAAGAACATGTCTAATTAGTTTCACGTATGCCATTAGAATTGGGTAATGTAAACGATGCTATCGGAACTGTTTTCTGGATTTGTGTTAGAAATCTCTGAGAATCAATTTTTTCGCAGCTTACATGTCTCTGGTAGCATCGGGATAGGAAGCCATGTTCTAGTATATAAAGTAACTAACTCGGCGACAATGTCAATGCCTTTACTGGCAAATGGTGGGAAATAAATACTCCTGTTGCCCAACTGAATTGTATGGGTTCCTCTTAATTTCTGATCCATCATATTTTCCCAATGTCGTGGTAATTGAGCAATTTTGGAAAAACATGCTTAAGGCGTTTCGTAGTTCATAATATACTTCAGGAATTTTCATAATCTCGGGCGGTGTTGTATTTGATAAGAATATATATTCAGAAGGAAATGAACCAACACAAAGCTCTAACAATTTCCGTGAAACTTTAGATCACGGCAGGTTCGATTAAAGCAAATTTCGTAAATACTTTAATTTCAACGACGCACATTTGGTTGCAATATGAACGAGGTTTAATTCTCCGTTTAGTTTTCCATTCACAGACACTGCATATGACACAAGCTTTGCGCTATCTCCCCATATATACATATATATGGCACGATTCGCTGAATAATTTCATCCTCAACATGTGTTGGTATTTGGATAACAGAAGCTGTGTACCCCAATTCAGACATAACGCTTTCATTTATAAATTCGCCTTTGAACTTGCTGTCTCCTCGCAATGTTGATCTGATTGATTACATCACAATCACACATATGGGTGACACATACGGCATCATTCTATTACTCCACATGCCAATATAACCTCAACAGACACATAGTTATTGATCAGATATCGGATAGTTATGTTTGCATATACTATTTTGACCGATTTAATACATTTTAGGCCTAATCCAATGCAATTTAAGGATTTGCTGAAAGGATGGTCCAATCAAGTGTCTGAATGTGTGGTACATTTTGGAAGTACGTCCATCACATCATGGATCTGTAGCTGCCTTCATTCCGTCCACAACTTCGATTAAATCCGTCAACAATAGATGTTGTTCATACTTTTCGTAACATGAGTCAGGCAATCATTTATTTAAGTTACCTAGAGTAAATGATTGCCTGACTCGTGTTACGAAAAGTATGAACAGCATCTATTGTTTAAGTTACCTAGAACTGCCCTGTAATAATAATAAATAATAATAGTACATTTTTAGAGCGCTTAATCCATGCAACTGCATGCTCTAAGCGCTAACGCGCGTAAGTATTCTATGGATATGCTATTTGAAATAAATAGAATTTAAGATTGGATTTAAAGATTTCTAAAGTTGATGAGTTTCTAATTTCATTTGGTAAGTTATTCCATTCGGTAGCTGCAGTGAAAGAGAAAGTTTTATGGCCATATGTTTTAGAGTTGACCTTAGGTACTTTTAGTAGATTTAGATTTGCAGATCTGAGAGAGCGACCAGGAATGTAAGGTTGTACAAGGTCAGAGAGATAGGCTGGTGCTGTGCCAGATACACATTGGTATGTCAGACATAGTGTCTTAAAAGTTATTCTTTGCACAATGGGGAGCCAGTGCAAATCATGTAGGACCGGAGTAATGTGTTCTCGCTTGGCACACAGGGATATGATTCTCGCTGCAGTGTTCTGGACCACCTGAAGTCGCTGAATAAGTTCTTTTGAGGCCCCAATCAGGAGGCTATTACAATAATCCAGGCGCGACGTTATCAGTGCTCGTACTAGCATGATCGCGGCCTCTTTTGTGATATAGCGCCTGATGCTGCCGATGTTGCGCAATTGAAAATAGCAGACTTTGCAGATGTAACTAACATGTTTATCCATAGTCAGTTCATTGTCTAAGTATACACCAAGATCCTTTACGACAGTTGACAGCTTTATTTGACTATTTCCAGCTGTGATGTCACATAGGTCGGTCTTAGCACGTCGGTTTGCTGGCCGACTAACAGAGCTTCAGTCTTTTCATCGTTAAGTTTCAGCATGTTTGTAGTCATCCACTCTTTAATGTCTATATAACACATATTGAGCTGACTTGTTGCTAAGCGTGCAGTACATGTTGAAGGTTCAAAACTAATGACAAGCTGTGTGTCATCAGCATAGAAGTGACGCATAATGTTGTGCTGATCAATAACCGATCCAAGTGGTTGTGTGTAGAGTGTAAATAACACCGGACCTAGAATAGACCCCTGAGGCACACCACACACGAGGTTGACTGGTTCTGAAAGTGTGCCGTTAATATATACAGACTGGTGTCTATCGGATAAATATGAGTGAAACCAGTTCCAGACAGTGCCTCGTAAACCAAATACACTACTCAATTGTGACATAAGTAAATGATGGTCTATCGTATCAAATGCGGCACTGAGGTCAAGGAGTAGCAACAATGATACATTACCTCTGTCTACCGCCTCTCGAATATTATTGAGGACGCATAATAGAGCAGTCTCCGTGCTATGACGCTGACGGTACGCTGACTGAAACGGTTCATATAACGCATTGTCACTTACATGAGCTGATAATCTTTTGAACACCGCCTTCTCGATTAGCTTAGACATAAAAGGCAGGTTCGAGACAGGTCTATAGTTTTTTAGAGTATCTTCGTCTAGGCCAGACTTCTTCAACAGTGGTTTGACAACTGCCCGCTTAAATGTCATTGGCATGAGGCCAGATTCTAAGCTGGAATTAACCAGCATAGTTATTGTTGGGAGCAAGATGTCAATGTTTTCAAGCACGATTTTCGTAGGAATGGGATCGAGAGTACAAAATGTTGGTTTTAATTCCTTTAAAAGAGCCATTATATCGCTTTCAGAAAATGAAGTGAAATTGTCAAAAG
>CM067375.1:35448667-35493667 GCA_034401795.1 Chaetoderma sp. LZ-2023a | reverse complement strand
AACCCGCACCAACCACGTCATTCGCAGTGACACCCCACCCATTAGTTGTTATTTTAAGGCTTGTGGTACGGTTATAATTGGTTGGCATTTTAATATTACGGTGCAGTCAAAATCATTAATGTTTACGACGTTTCAGGAAAAAACGTTAAGATAACGCCACTTTAAATCGTCTGGTCAGTATAGAAAAACATTATATTGCTATAATGACTATCTATATAAAGCCATAAGCCAGGTTTTGAACGAAATGGCCAACACGCAAAGAATTAAACACAAAAAATTAGTGTCCACTTCAGAACGTTAATTACCCCCATTATACGACCACGCGCAAAGATCGAAACACTAATAAATTCTTGTCCCCTTTAGAAAGTGTGATCCACTGACAAATATCCCGCGATATTAATGACCTTATATTTGTTAGTCTACTCTTGTTGACGATTTTTAGCTAACTGACGTAGCTTAACATTGTCAACGCTATGATAGTCTGCTGAAATGACTAAAAATCGCATGAGCTGTGGAAAAGATTCTGATGTAATCGATTATTAGTTTTTCTGAAATATGCATGCCAGTAGGACCGCAGAAAAACCACACCAATAATCGGCCTTGGGAAGAAAATTTTACACCCTTTTTAATTTTGTTATCTGATCTGCACTATATAAGAATAGCTAAGCCTAGGAAAATGAGATTACACTTGCAATCCCAGAAATGAAATTGTATGTAGGTTACTAGTAAAGTATTTCATGATTACTAGATATCAATTACACATTCCCGGTTATGGTATCGTCCAAAAATCTAAATTGGACTCCAAAATTCAAGGTGTGTCTGGTACAGTGACCAGACAACACAGTCTCAGATCATTTTTGGCTTATTTTAGCCATCGTGTACTTTCCAGTCTGGGATGTTATGTAGATTGGCTTGCATTATTTTGTCCTGTTGAAATTTTGGTCATTTTTTATATAGCATATACGACCATGTGCTCAAATTCTATTGGTATAGTTTTGCGTCCAGGTACTTGGATAGCAAGATGGCTGCTATTTTCACCATTAATTCGGTGAATAGCTCTACAGATAAATTAGTTATGAAGCTCATTGCAGTGTCTATAACTACATTTATGCAGGAGGTAAATATAATGGGGCCATTATGAGCGTTTTATTTTAGATGGCCATCTTAGATTTTCAAGATGTCCGCGATTGGGAGGCCATTTTTGTCAATATCTCTAAAACTAAAAGTGCTATGAACCTAATTCAAGTGGCTATAACCACATTTGTTTGGTCAGGCAATCAGATGGTGCCATTGTAAGGTGGATATTTTAGCCGGCTATCTTGGTTTCCAAGATGGCGTCATTCAAAGGCTGTGTGTGTCAAAATTGCAATAGTTGATTGAGTTATTGAATTGATTCCAGCAGCAATACCAACATTAGATAATAATAATATTGCTAATTTGATATTTCTGAACTCAGGATGGTCACAAATTAAAACATACTTCTGTCGATATCTGAATCAAATATATTTAATTTAACCCAATAGAAATCTAGATCATACATGACTGTCCTGATGTTCAGATTTAAATGACTACCGCATCTTCCACTGCTTTGATGTTGTGAGAGTTGCAGTAGTTCTCGTCTGGCTCGCATGTGCAGAGTTATGTAGACTGGTTCGCCTGTAGGTGCACCGTATTGCGACATTACAAATTTCTCGCTGTTGTCTGTATTGCCAACATACCTGAGTAGTTTGCCAATCTACTTGGTCTAACCTAGATACAATGGGCAGGTATCATCTTGAGCGCATAGATTGGCTTGCAATCATGGCTAGTGTTGAAGCCAAGCACCAGCTGTAGGAATAAGCATGTTGTCACTTTGATTCAGAGCAAGCTTCCAGAATTTTTCTACACACACATATCGCGATCCGGATCTGAGAATGTTGCCTTGAGAAAGGCTTTGTACTGACACACATACATAGAAATTTGTCCAAAATGCTATCGCATTTGGTGATGGTGATGCATCCATGCTTAGCTGTTATGAGTTGTACGTGAATGCGGTGGCGACTTCAAGATAAATTTTAATGCACCACTCTTTGCCACGTCAAAAATTTTGCCAGTTATACCTAAACCATTTATAACATGGAATCCTGGTAAACCAAAGCCAAGCCTGTCATTCAGGATGTAGACGTAGAATTCTATGATTGGCAGTTGTGCCAGGGCTTATTCCTGTAATGGTACCAAGCCAAGGCTGTCTGTAAAGCATGATAACTCACTAGTCAGTGCCCTGGGTTACGGGAGTTTGTCGGAACGTGCTTACACGCGACGGTCACAACTGGCTTCTTGCAGAACTTTATATGCTTGTCAGCTAAGAATTGTTTGGGACCAACTTTCGCTTTCTTGCTGGCCAGAAATCCTTTTCTACTATTTGTGCTGAAAGCATCAATAACTTGATCATCACATCCAGTAGAAGCATATCATTATCTTCTGTCATCGCTGATCAAGCTGGACCTGTGGTAGATGTCAACTAGTACCAGTCTACTTGTCCAATTCAGCATTAATGCACTTTGTAAAAGCATCACCCACCTATCCGCATGTCTCAAATTTCACAGTCACTATCAATGCGCGTACAACTGCCATTCCACCAATTCCACTCATATACACATAGGAAGCCTCAGAGACTGGAAGGTATTCAGGTGGGTCCCGTAGGAATGAATAAGATCAATCTTGTCATATACGGCAACGTGGTTCAAGATTAGGTTCATACACATAAAATTGATGTTGTTGAATGTGTGATGCAGTCTGGAAATCATAAGCTGTTCTTATCCCACTGGTTGACCACAAACTCTCAACCTTTTAGCCTCATCACGTGCCTATAAGCTAAAAATACCTAAATGCGCCCCTTCTTATATCACTTGCTTGGCCCTGAAATTGTAGAGCTGATGTGCCTGCTCACAAACGGATTACAAGGTTGAATGACATATTTAAAAGCTTATATCGCAATTGGTGGTGGTCGCAGACATTGGAGTATGTACGAACATGTCTCGCTCTTCTTTGAAGAGAAGTCAACTCACTTTTGAAAAGCAAACGGTTCATATTGACCCTGCAATTCCCGTTCTTACGCTGTGCTGCACTCACTGAATGCCTAGATACAAACAACGTCCCATACTTCGATTACAAATTTAGTGTTGTACTGACAGGTCTTTTCAAAGTCTACATTATGAGAAAACCTGAAAAGTTCGATCTAGCGCATGCCAGACAAAAAACCCTACACAGTTACTACAATGACATTCAAAACTGTACAAAGCACTGCTTAAAACCCATTGACCGTGAATGATTTTTGTATCAGATAAAATGGAGAACGATATTAGCTACAAACAGATAGTAGAGGACTACAATAGATTCGTAATTGAGAAATACGGGGTAGCTTGTGCCGTTATGGCTATGACGGCCATTCAACCAACCGACATGAACAATTACATAGAGTCAGAAGGAAGTCGGCTAGCATGACAATCAATACGAAAGAGACTGTGTACACTGACGCTAAAATTAAAGCTAGTTTCATAGAATCTCTTTCTCTGTCTCTCTCTTTCTCTCTTTCTCTCTCTCTCTCTCTCTCTCTCTCTCTCTCTCTCTCTCTCTCTCTAATCCCCTCAAATAGTCTATGCATAAGGTCATGAAGAGTCAAGGCGATGCTGATGCCGTGTTTGTGAACATAGCATTGAAATATGCCAGGAAACCAGAAACTGTTAATGTTATAGCAGAGGATATTACCATTTCTGTGGTCCTCGTGCATCATTAAAATATGGAGATGGCCGATATCTTCAACAAATCATCCCAAATAAACTGTGCTTCCAGAAAGAACATCTTTTGCATGGTGCGGAAAAAGATGGACCCCTCGATGCATTGTGCCATAAGAGGCATCAGACAATGATAGGCTTACAGAGAAATAGGAGAATCTAGTCAAAGAGGCTGCCACCTACATTAATGGTGGCACACTTACACAGCTTATGCATTCACCTGCAATCAGTCAGGTTGGAAATTCTGGACAATTCATTTCGGAATGCATCCGAGTTGGGCTGGACAATGGAACACGCGGTACTTTCTGAAATAATGATGGTCTTGACTCCGGGCCTGGAAAACATAAAAAAATGTATCAGATGCAATTGTAAAATTAATCATAGTAACCAATATTGTACGAACCAATGCTCATGCATGAACGACTTTATGAAATGTGTAGCAGCGATTGGAGGATGTCAGGGACATTCCCGTAATAATCGAGAATTATTGCCCAACAACTGGCTTTCAACTACCCGTCCCACACCAGCACTAAAAGGGAAGATTTTAAATTCGAATAAATAATGAGTACCATCGTTGTGTGCAGAGATTTTGGGAATTTAAGCAGAGTAGGTAAAATGATATGGAGGATATGATTTCCTGGTGCGAAGAAGTAAAGTCAGATTTGGTTCATATATAGAAACAGTATTCATTTCAGAAAGCCAGGAAGCTACGCAAAGATAAAAAGAAACACTCGATCGCTTGCTGAGTCCTATATCACGCAAGGTTGCAAATGGTCATATTCATTTACTGAAGTATTTAAATGAAATTAAAACACAAATATCTGATATAGAAAAACATAAAGCTCAAGGCGCCAAGATAAAACCAAGCGTCACGGTGGATAATTAAGGTGAAATGCCACCAAGAGTAGTTGAAAAAGTGATCAGAAATTTAACTAAAATGATAAAAACAATACATCACAAAGTGGAATCATGTCAACTGTCGAGAGCTTCTATCCACCGCTGTTTAAATCAGATGGATATGATAACGTAAACGCATTTGCGATTTTAGCCATGTATTTTTAGATGCAAACAGAAACCTTTGGGAACATGCTTTACCTTTAAGGGAGTGCCTAGCCCCGTCAGAATCATGAAAGGAGGCACAGCACCAGGCGGGGATGGCCTCGCCATTGAATTTTACCAGACGATTTGATTTCTGATTGGACCAGAATTTATTCACGTTGATGCTGCTATTTTTGCACAAGAAAAACTTCCTTCTACGCTGTCTCAAGCCTCTGTATGGCTTATTTTCATGAAATGGAGTCGAGTAGATCTAGGAAAGTATAAACCTATTCCACTTCTCTGCGACTTATCAGTGGTTTGGATGAGGTCATCGACACTGCTCAATCGTGCACTATATGGGGATAGATTTATCTTAATCTTCTTTAATTCAACGTACTATTGAATTAATTTGAAAGGATGATATTCCAGGAGCAAATACTGACTTAGATAAAGATAGGCTTTTAACAGATTGGAATGGAATTAGCTTTTTAAATCCCTTAAACATATTGGGCCCTAATTTCATCACATTGTTGAAGTTTATGTTTGCAATTATTAACAGCAGGTACTTGGTTAATGATTTTATAAGCCAGCCCGTCACATTTGAGCATGGTGTGCGACAAGATTGATCATCATTATCGCCATTGTTATTTCACTGGACTCATTAGGAGTAGCTAAAGGGGAAGATCAACCATTTCAGGTCAGACACATCCATGGCGATGTGAGATCAATAAAGGTCCCCACCATATTTTGATGATACACCATTTTTCTGGTAGCAATGGTGATTTTAAACAATGTAATACAATTTTAATTGATTTTAAAAAACCTCTGGTCTAAAAATCCATAAAATCCAATCACTATGTCTACTTTTGGGACAGAGGTGAGAGAAGTGTGACAAACTTTCGCCATGAATACCTTAATTCCTCCAAAATTGTGGTATACTCCTTCTGCCATTCATTTGCCTCAGCATGTTGAGAAGAATGTATAAAACTCATTCTAGATTTGTTATGGAATGGTAAAACTTGGCTGGTGTCAAAATAAATTAGTAATAATCAAATCGATGAGGGAGGTTTTCATCTTGTTGATATTAGATGTATAAGCATGTCATCACGCTTCAAATATTTGAATGATTTGATTTCTAATATCCAGAAGGCAAATGTATCAAGAATGCCAAGAGAAAGATGTATATGTTCATATGTGACACACCTAGAAATCATAAGCAAGTTGCGTCATTGTTTCTCGAGTTGAAGAAATCAAACCTTATTAAAGTAGAAGACCCTCCATCGTGCAGGGAGTCCAGTTTGAATTTTAATCTGTGGGGCAACGACCAATTCCTTTACTAAGATAAAGTTGTATATTATCCATCTATGGCAGGGAAAGGAATTAAAAGCATCTAGGACCTAATAGACCCCGCTAGCCAGAAGTGGAGATCTAAAATTGAAAAAGGTAAAAATTACATTCCAGTTGATGAATGAACTTTACCTTAGTACCAGTGCGTCGTCATTTGCAGAGTCCATAGAACTAATACTTGACAATAATAAAAACTACATCTTAAGAGTGCCCAATGAAATAGAAGAATGGATCCCAGAAAAACGTAAAAGTAAGAATATCTGAAATGTACACCATCAATTCTAGTCAAATCGTGTGGTTGTGGGACGGGTAGTTGAAAGCCAGTTGTTGGGCAATAATTCTCGATTATTACGGGAATGTCCCTGACATCCTCCAATCGCTGCTACACATTTCATAAAGTCGTTTCTGCATGAGCATTGGTTCGTACAATATTGGTTACTATGATTAATTTTACAATTGCATCTGATACATTTTTTATGTTTTCCAGGCCCGGAGTCAAGCCCATCATTATTGGAGAAAGTACCGCGTGTTCCATTGTCCAGCCCAAGTCGTATGCATTCCCAAATGAATTGTCCAGAATTTCCAACCTGACTGATTGCGGGTGAATGCATAAGCTGTGGAAATGTGCCACCATTCATGTATGTGGCAGCCTCTTTGACTAGATTGGCCTATTTCTCGGTAAGCCGAGGTGCATCGATGGGACCATCTTTTTTTGCACCATGCAAAAGATGTTTAGATGTTCATGTGAAGTCACTAGCACGAATCGCGTCGGCGAATTTTGTGACTGCTTTAATGAGGAATATTTCCCCCTCTCCGAGGAATCTTTCCATAAGAAGCAGATGAGGTTTAACATCCACTCCAAACTTGAATTAATGTGACGTATTTCATAACTAACGCATCAATATTTTACATTGAACATCTTGTACTATTCTCCTTTCTTTCTGGAAGCACAGTTTATTTGGGATGATTTGTTGAAGATTTCGGCCATCTCCATATTTTAATGATGCACGAGGACCACAGAAATGGTAATATCCTCTGCTATAACATTAATAGGTTCTGGTTTCCTGGCATATTTCAATGCTATGTTCACAAATACGGCATCAGCATCGCCTTGCCTCTTCATGACCTTATGCATAGACTATTTGAGGGGATTAGAGAGAGAGAGAGAGAGAGAGAGAGAGAGAGAGAGAGAGAGAGAGAGAGAGAGAGAGAGAGAGAGAGACAGAGAAAGAGATTCTATGAAACTAGCTGTAATTTTAGTGTCAGTGTACACAGTCTCTTTCGTATTGATTGTCATGCTTGCCGACTTCCTTCTGGCTCTATGTAATTGTTCATGTCGGTTGGTTGAATGGCCGTCATAGCCATAACGGCACAAGCTATCCCGTATTTCTCCATTACGAATCTATTGTAGTCCTCTACTATCTGTTTGTAGCCAATACCTTTCTCCATTTTATCTGATACAAAAATCATTCACGGTCAATGGGTTTTAAGCAGTGCTTTGTACAGTTTTGAATGTCATTGTAGTAACTTTGTAGGGTTTTTTGTCCGGCATGCGCTAGATCGAACTTTTCAGGTTTTCTCATAATGTAGTCTTTGAAAAGACCTGTCAGTACAACACTAAATTTGTAATCGAAGTATGGGACGTTGTTTGTATCTAGGCATTCAGTGAGTGCAGCACAGCGTAAGAACGGGAATTGCAGGGCCAATATGAACCATTTGCTTTTCAAAAGTGAGTTGACTTCTCTTCAAAGAAGAGCGAGACATGTTCGTACATACTCCAATGTCTGCGACCACCACCAATTGCGATACACGCTTTTAAATATGTCATTCAACCTTGTAATCCATTTGTGAGCAGGCACATCAGCTCTACAATTTCAGGGCCAAGCAAGTGATATAAGAAGTGGCGCATTTAGGTATTATTAGCTTATAGGCACGTGATGAGGCTAAAAGGTTGAGAGTTTGTGGTCAACCTGTGGGATAAGAACAGCTTATGATTGCCAGACTGCATCACACATTCAACAACATCAATTTTATGTGTATGAACCTAATCTTGGACCACGTTGCCGTATATGACAAGATTGATCTTATTCATTCCTACGGGACCCACCTGAATACCTTCCAGTTTCTGAGGCTTCCTATGTGTCTATGAGTGGCATTGGTGGAATGGCAGTTGTACACGCATTGATAGTGACTGTGAAATTTAAGACATGCGGATAGGTGGGTGATGCTTTTACAAAGTGCATTAATGCTGAATTGGACAAGTAGACTAGTACTAGTTGACATCTACCACAGGTCCAGCTTGATCAGCGATGACAGAAGATAATGATATGCTTCTACTGGATGTGATGATCAAGTTATTGATGCATTCAGCACAAATAGTAGAAAAAGATTTCTGGCCAGCAAGAAAGCGAAAGTTGGTCCCAAACAATTCTTAGCTGACAAGCATATAAAGTTCTGCAAGAAGCCAGTTGTGACCGTCGCGTGTAAGCACGTTCCGACAAACTCCCGTAACTCAGGACACTGACTAGTGAGCTAGCATGCTTTACAGACAGCCTTGGCTTGGTACCATTACAGGAATAAGCCCTGGCACAAGTGCCAATCATAGAAGTCTACGTCTACATCCTGAATGACAGGCTTGGCTTTGGTTTACCAGGATTCCATGTTATAAATCGTTTAGGTATAACTGGCAAAATTCATGACGAGGCCAAGAGTGGTGCATTAAAATTTCTCTTGAAGTCGCCACCGCATTCACGCACAACTCATGACAGATAAGCATGGATGCATCACCATCACCAAATGCGATAGCATTTTGGACAAATTTCTATGTATGTGTGTCAGTACAAAGCCTTTCTCAAGGCAACACTCTCAGATCCGGATCGCGATATGTGTGTGTAGAAAAATTCTGGAAGCTTGCTCTGAATCAAAGTGACAACATGCTTCCTCCTACAGCTGGTGCTTGGCTTCAACACTAGCCATGATTGCAAGCCAATCTATGCGCTCAAGATGATACCTGCCCATTGTATCTAGGTTAGACCAAGTAGATTGGCAAACTACTCAGTTTTGTTGGCAATACAGACAACAGCGAGAAATTTGTAATGTCGCAATACGGTGCACCTACAGGCGAACCAATCTACATAACTCTGCAAATGCGAGCCAGACGAGAACTACTGCAACTCTCACAACATCAAAGCAGTGGAAGATGCGGTAGTCATTTAAATCTGAACATCAGGACAGTCATGTATGATCTAGATTTCTATTGGGTTAAATTAAATATATTTGATTCAGATATCGACAGAAGTATGTTTTAATTTGTGACCATCCTGAGTTCAGAAATATCAAATTAGCAATATTATTATTATCTAATTTTGGTATTGCTGCTGGAATCAATTCAATAACTCAATCAACTATTGCAATTTTGACAATCACAGCCTTTGAATGACGCCATCTTGGAAACCAAGATAGCCGGCTAAAATATCCACCTTACAATGGCACCATCTGATTGCCTGACCAAACAAATGTTGTTATGGCCACTTGAATTAGGTTCATAGCACTTTTAGTTTTAGAGATATTGACAAAAATGGCCTCCCAATCGCGGACATCTTGAAAATCTAAGATGGCCATCTAAAATAAAACGCTCATAGTGGCCCCATTATATTTACCTCCTGCATAAATGTAGTTATAGACACTGCAATGAGCTTCATAACTAATTTATCTGTAGAGCTATTCACCGAATTAATGGCGAAAATAGCAGCCATCTTGCTATCCAAGTACCTGGACGCAAAACTATACCAATAGAATTTGAGCACATGGTCGTATATGCTATATAAAAAATGACCAAAATTTCAACAGGACAAAATAATGCAAGCCAATCTACATAACATCCCAGACTGGAAAGTACACGATGGCTAAAATAAGCCAAAAATGATCTGAGACTGTGTTGTCTGGTCAATGTACCAGACACACCTTGAATTTTGGACGCCAATTTGGATTTTTGGACGATATGCCAACCAATTATAACTGTACCATAAGCCTTAAAATAACAACTACTTGCGAGGGCCTAGTGATGTAGCAGGGGAGATCTCAGAAACGTAAAAGTAAAAATATCTGGAATGTACACCATCAATTCCCGTCAATTCGTGTGGTTGTGAGTCAGGTGGCTGAAAGCTGGTTCGGTGAAAGATGATTTTTGGCCTCTTGATGGTGAGCCAGTGGGTAGAGCACTCAGCTCCCAAACGCTAGGCGGAAGGTGAAGGAGACTTGCCAGGTTCGAACTCCACTCGGGTCGAAAATTGAAAAAGGTAAAATTACATTCCAGATGATGAATAAGCTACGTCCTTGTGTCCGTGCATCGTCAAAGACAGGGTTCATAGACCTAATGCTTGACAATAATAAAAACAACATACTTGCGAGCGCCTAGTGATGTAGCTGGAGAGATCTCAGGAAAGTAAAATTAAAAACATGTGGAATGCACACCATCATTTCCAATCAATTCGTGTTGTTGTGAGTCAGGTGGTTGAAAGCTGGTCCAATCAAAGAGGATATTGTCCTCTTGACGGTGGGCCAGTGGGTTGAGCACTCGGATCCCAAACACTAGGCGGAAGGTGCTGGAGAATTGGTACGTTCGCATCCCACTCGGATCGAAAATTAAAAAAGGTAAAATTACATTCCAGATGATGGATGATATACATCCTTGTACCAGTGCGCCATCAAAGACAGGGTTCATACATCTAATGCTTGACAATAATAAAAACAACATACTTGCGAGCGCCTAGTGATGTAGCAGGAGAGATCTCAGAACCATAAACGTAAAAATATCTGGAATGTAGACCATCAATTCCATTCAATTTGTGTTGCTGTGAGTTGGGTGGTTGAAAACTGGTCTGGTGAAAGAGGATTTTGTCCTGTGGATGATGGGACAGTGTGTAGAGCACTCGGCTCCCAAACACTAGCCGGAAGGTACCAGAGAATTGCGAGTTCGAATCCCACTCGGGTCGAAAATTGAAAAAGGTAAAATTACATTCCAGATGATGGATGATATACATCCTTGTACCAGTGCGCCATCAAAGACAGGGTTCATACATCTAATGCTTGACAATAATAAAAACAACATACTTGGGAGTGTCTAGTGATGTAGCAGGAGAGATCTCAGAAACGTACAATTAAAATTATTTGGAATGTACACCATCAATTCCAGTCAATTCGTGGGGTTGTGAGTCAGGTGGTTGAAAGCGGGTCCAGTGAAAGAGGATATTGTCCTCTTGGCGGTGGGCCAGTGGGTAGAGCACTCGACTCCCAAACACTAGGCGGAAGGTGCTGAAGATTTGCTAGGTTCGCACACCACTCGGGTCGAAAATTGAAAAAGGTAAAATTATATTCCAGTAGATGAATGAGCTACATCCTAGTACCAGTGCGCCGTCAAAGACAGGGTTCATAGATCTAATGCTTGACAATAATAAAAACAACATACTTGCGAGCGCCTAGTGATGTAGCAGGAGAGATCTCAGAACCATAAACGTAAAAATATCTGGAATGTAGACCATCAATTCCATTCAATTTGTGTTGCTGTGAGTTGGGTGGTTGAAAACTGGTCTGGTGAAAGAGGATTTTGTCCTGTGGATGATGGGACAGTGTGTAGAGCACTCGGCTCCCAAACACTAGCCGGAAGGTACCAGAGAATTGCGAGTTCGAATCCCACTCGGGTCGAAAATTGAAAAAGGTAAAATTACATTCCAGTAGATGAATGAGCTACATCCTAGTACCAGTGCGCCGTCAAAGACAGGGTTCATACATCTAATGCTTGACAATAATAAAAACAACATACTTGGGAGTGTCTAGTGATGTAGCAGGAGAGATCTCAGAAACGTACAATTAAAATTATTTGGAATGTACACCATCAATTCCAGTCAATTCGTGGGGTTGTGAGTCAGGTGGCTGAAAGCTGGTTCGGTGAAAGATGATTTTTGGCCTCTTGATGGTGAGCCAGTGGGTAGAGCACTCAGCTCCCAAACGCTAGGCGGAAGGTGAAGGAGACTTGCCAGGTTCGAACTCCACTCGGGTCGAAAATTGAAAAAGGTAAAATTACATTCCAGATGATGAATAAGCTACGTCCTTGTGTCCGTGCATCGTCAAAGACAGGGTTCATAGACCTAATGCTTGACAATAATAAAAACAACATACTTGCGAGCGCCTAGTGATGTAGCTGGAGAGATCTCAGGAAAGTAAAATTAAAAACATCTGGAATGCACACCATCATTTCCAATCAATTCGTGTTGTTGTGAGTCAGGTGGTTGAACCTGGTCCAATCAAAGAGGATATTGTCCTCTTGACGGTGGGCCAGTGGGTTGAGCACTCGGATCCCAAACACTAGGCGGAAGGTGCTGGAGAATTGGTACGTTCGCATCCCACTCGGATCGAAAATTAAAAAAGGTAAAATTACATTCCAGATGATGGATGATATACATCCTTGTACCAGTGCGCCATCAAAGACAGGGTTCATACATCTAATGCTTGACAATAATAAAAACAACATACTTGCGAGCGCCTAGTGATGTAGCAGGAGAGATCTCAGAACCATAAACGTAAAAATATCTGGAATGTAGACCATCAATTCCATTCAATTTGTGTTGCTGTGAGTTGGGTGGTTGAAAACTGGTCTGGTGAAAGAGGATATTGTCCTCTTGGCGGTGGGCCAGTGGGTAGAGCACTCGACTCCCAAACACTAGGCGGAAGGTGCTGAAGATTTGCTAGGTTCGCACACCACTCGGGTCGAAAATTGAAAAAGGTAAAATTACATTCCAGTAGATGAATGAGCTACATCCTAGTACCAGTGCGCCGTCAAAGACAGGGTTCATAGATCTAATGCTTGACAATAATAAAAACAACATACTTGCGAGCGCCTAGTGATGTAGCAGGAGAGATCTCAGAACCATAAACGTAAAAATATCTGGAATGTAGACCATCAATTCCATTCAATTTGTGTTGCTGTGAGTTGGGTGGTTGAAAACTGGTCTGGTGAAAGAGGATTTT
Organism: Chaetoderma sp. LZ-2023a; assembly: GCA_034401795.1. Taxonomy (NCBI): domain Eukaryota; kingdom Metazoa; phylum Mollusca; class Caudofoveata; order Chaetodermatida; family Chaetodermatidae; genus Chaetoderma; species Chaetoderma sp. LZ-2023a. The sequence goes on along the minus strand of CM067375.1, from coordinate 35,480,483 downwards.
GTCCTGTGGATGATGGGACAGTGTGTAGAGCACTCGGCTCCCAAACACTAGCCGGAAGGTACCAGAGAATTGCGAGTTCGAATCCCACTCGGGTCGAAAATTGAAAAAGGTAAAATTACATTCCAGATGATGGATGATATACATCCTTGTACCAGTGCGCCATCAAAGACAGGGTTCATACATCTAATGCTTGACAATAATAAAAACAACATACTTGGGAGTGTCTAGTGATGTAGCAGGAGAGATCTCAGAAACGTACAATTAAAATTATTTGGAATGTACACCATCAATTCCAGTCAATTCGTGGGGTTGTGAGTCAGGTGGTTGAAAGCGGGTCCAGTGAAAGAGGATATTGTCCTCTTGGCGGTGGGCCAGTGGGTAGAGCACTCGACTCCCAAACACTAGGCGGAAGGTGCTGAAGATTTGCTAGGTTCGCACACCACTCGGGTCGAAAATTGAAAAAGGTAAAATTACATTCCAGTAGATGAATGAGCTACATCCTAGTACCAGTGCGCCGTCAAAGACAGGGTTCATAGATCTAATGCTTGACAATAATAAAAACAACATACTTGCGAGCGCCTAGTGATGTAGCAGGAGAGATCTCAGAACCATAAACGTAAAAATATCTGGAATGTAGACCATCAATTCCATTCAATTTGTGTTGCTGTGAGTTGGGTGGTTGAAAACTGGTCTGGTGAAAGAGGATTTTGTCCTGTGGATGATGGGACAGTGTGTAGAGCACTCGGCTCCCAAACACTAGCCGGAAGGTACCAGAGAATTGCGAGTTCGAATCCCACTCGGGTCGAAAATTGAAAAAGGTAAAATTACATTCCAGTAGATGAATGAGCTACATCCTAGTACCAGTGCGCCGTCAAAGACAGGGTTCATACATCTAATGCTTGACAATAATAAAAACAACATACTTGGGAGTGTCTAGTGATGTAGCAGGAGAGATCTCAGAAACGTACAATTAAAATTATTTGGAATGTACACCATCAATTCCAGTCAATTCGTGGGGTTGTGAGTCAGGTGGTTGAAAGCGGGTCCAGTGAAAGAGGATATTGTCCTCTTGGCGGTGGGCCAGTGGGTAGAGCACTCGACTCCCAAACACTAGGCGGAAGGTGCTGAAGATTTGCTAGGTTCGCACACCACTCGGGTCGAAAATTGAAAAAGGTAAAATTACATTCCAGTAGATGAATGAGCTACATCCTAGTACCAGTGCGCCGTCAAAGACAGGGTTCATAGATCTAATGCTTGACAATAATAAAAACAACATACTTGCGAGCGCCTAGTGATGTAGCAGGAGAGATCTCAGAACCATAAACGTAAAAATATCTGGAATGTAGACCATCAATTCCATTCAATTTGTGTTGCTGTGAGTTGGGTGGTTGAAAACTGGTCTGGTGAAAGAGGATTTTGTCCTGTGGATGATGGGACAGTGTGTAGAGCACTCGGCTCCCAAACACTAGCCGGAAGGTACCAGAGAATTGCGAGTTCGAATCCCACTCGGGTCGAAAATTGAAAAAGGTAAAATTACATTCCAGTAGATGAATGAGCTACATCCTAGTACCAGTGCGCCGTCAAAGACAGGGTTCATAGATCTAATGCTTGACAATGATAAAAACAACATACTTGCTAGTGATGTAGCAGGAGAGATCTCAGAAAAATAAAATTAAAAATAAGTGAAATGTACACCATCAATGCCAGTCCTCTGGATGGCGGGCCGGTGGGTAGAGCACTTGGCTCCCAAAGGTTAGGTGTAAGGTGCCAGAGAATTGCCAGGTTCGAATCCCACTTGGGTCAAAAATTGAAAAAGATAAAATTACGTTCCAGATGATGAATGGGCTACATCCCAGTGCCAGTGTGTTGACAAAGACACGGTTCATTGAACTAATCCTTGACAATAATAAAAACCTTTATTCTTGCGAGTGCCTAGTGTTGTAGCAGGAGAGATCTCAGAAACGTAAAAGTAAAAATATCTGAAATGTACACCATCAATTCCAGTCAATTCGTGTGGTTGTGAGTCGGGTGGCTGAAAACTGGTCCGGTGAAAGAGGGTTTTATCCAGTCGATGGTGGGCCAGTTCGTAGAGCACACGGCCCCCAAACGCTAGGCGGAAGGTGGTAGGGAATTGACAGGTTCGATCCCTACTCTGGTCAAAATTTGCAAAGGGTAAAATTACATTCCAGATGATGAATGAGCTACATCCTAATGCCAGTCCGTCATCAAAGACAGGGTTCATAGAACTAATGCTTGCCAATAATAAATAATAGTACTACTACTACTACTACTACTACTACTACTACTACTACTACTACTACTGCTGCTGCTGCTGCTGCTGCTGCTGCTACTACTACTACTACTACCATTACTATGGTTTTGTGATGGAGGGAGATGCTTGAACAAAGCTTTAGTCGGACATAAGCATAAGCCTCAATCAGCCCGGTCTGGGAATATACAGGTGTTTGTGAGAAGTGGCTGAAGGACGTGCTTTCTCGATGATGTTTTCCTGGCGATAGCTTGCCTGATGATGAAATGACGCAGACCTGGAGATGGGGGTGCCGCTCTGGGTTGATGTGACATGAAAACATGCTTAGCTTGTCTGTGTTAAGTATGTTGACGTCGTCGTTGATGTGGTGTTGCGTGGATGTGGGTGCTGCTGATCAACGCTTTAGCATACGTATGAAAGGGTTTCGTATCGCCTAATGCTGACGACGTGACTGTTAGGTCCATTAATCAATAAGAAGTGTCATTTGCATTCAACGTATTATTTCTAACAACAACAGGTTATAATTTTAAGCTTAATTCAGCTTGGGGTTTCCCGCTTCTTGTTAATCTAATCAGGTAATTATCTAAAGGTACTTACTTTTATTTGATACCATTATCTTTCTGCTCCATCTATTAATTTCCTTTATTTCCAAAATCTTTGCTTGATTTCCGTTTTTAGATTTAACTTTCGTGGTCTCTCCTCCAACCCCATCCCGCCGATGCGAGAAAAGAACTAATCCCCCACCCTTCCTGTACAGAACATACACGCCAGTTATACGCGCCAACTCATTAGGCAGCAACAGGCAATAGATACACCCCTAGCAACATGTTATTTCTTTATTATTTCCGTTTTTACTTTCATTTTCGCAACACATTCGGGCAGGGGGAAACCCGCCTAACCCTTTTGGGAAGCATCTCTAAGAGCGAGTCAGGGCTCAAATACATCTAGGTATAAGCGGCCAATAAACCAATTGAATGAATGAATGAATGAATGAATGAATGAATGAATGAATGAATGAATGAATGAATGAATGAATGGATGGATGAATGATTAGATGGATGAATAAATACTTGAATGACAACTACTACTACTACTACTACTACTACTACTACTACTACTACTACTACTACTACTACTACTACTACTACTACTACTACTACTACTACTACTACTACTACGACGACGACGACGACGACGACGACGACGACGACGACAACGACGGCTACTACTACTACTACTACTACTACTACTACTACTACTACTACTACTACTACTACCACTAATTATTTCTTGGACTCATACTACTACTACTACTACTTCTAAAAATAATTATAATATGTGCTTTGCATCTTCAAACTATATTTTCTTTCAGAAGCAAGATAGAAAATACTGGGAACAGAAGGAGTTCCTGTTTGCAGTGTCACGTAGTGGTCAGCCATACGTGTATCGGTGAGTACGTTGCATAGACAAAGTCGTACATACAGTCATGCTAATATAGAGATGAGCAGATAGCCAATGAAGGGGACCGTTTCTAAATATGCTCTGCCCACGTCTTTCTAAGCTACGCCCACATTCACGTGTAATTTAATCGATTCGAACCGTTGAAACATGAATGTTCCGAACCTGGAGTTAAAAGTAACTATGCAGATACACTCTGGAATATTTTGAAACTAATTTGACTTTGAACCGTTTCTGCTTGTGCTCCAAATTACTTACACATTATTCAACAGAATGTGTATTAAATTGTAAATTCAGCAAACACATGGAATTGGTATAGTCGTGACATATTTTCCATTTTCATATTGGAGCTATTACTCCGCAATGATTGTGAAGCCATTGCGGTCAGATATATGACATATTTGCTTACGAGGTCAGGTATTTTAGTGGCAGATCAAATGGACACAAACAAAGCAAAAAATTTGATTCCTGCTCATTAACCCTTTAATGGTTTTGTCAGCCAAACGGACATGTGAAGTGCTCTTGAGAAATATCAATTTGGAGGTGAAAGGAAAGCTATTTTTGTGTGACTAACGCCTCTGACTGACGCCTATTTCTCACTGCCTAATCCTGTTTTACTGTTCAGTGTATTATATCGGTTAATATATATCCTATATATCTCTTTGTATGACACCTCCACGCCGGTCTCATCCATAAGTACCAACTCGGGAAACTAAGTCATCAAGGACTGCGGGCTGACATCCGCATACAGAAGAAAGCCAGATTATGTCTAGCCTTCTTCAAACTAGAAACTGTGCTCGACACCCTCAGACGACACGATCATTCCAGGAGCTTACCATAGCTACGTGGAATGTACCGGGTCTGACTGCAACATCAAAGACGCAAACCTTAGATACAGACTGTGAACAACATAACATCGATGTTAAATGCATTAAAAAGACTAAAGTAGCTACCCACTCAGACAGCCCATAAGCTAGTATTCATGGAAGAAAGGCTGGCGAGATTCCGGGGTTTACGCTTTGTAATCAGATCTATGCTCCTGGTCCATGCCATTAGTTTTGGATACGTCAGTGATCGCCTTGTATTCATCGGCCTGGCACTACCACGATGAAAGCACCCCACCACTAATTGTTGCATAGCCAATGTCAATGGCCCAACTACCGGAAATGCCAAAGAGAATCCAGAAATATTAGATTCCTTCTATGCAGACCTGAGCTCCGCAATAACAATCCCAGCCAGATGACAACTGTTCGTGTGTGGAGATTTCAACTCCAAGCTAGGTAAACTCGGCAATGCGGACAACAATTCAGGACTTGGTTTATGCATGGGATCATACAGAGATGGCACACGCAATATCAATGGCGATGCACTGGCGGCATTCCTTAGTTCCAATGACCTATTTGCTATAAACATCTATGCCATCACCGGACAACATGGGCAGGACACATTGCTGATCGCAAAGCCCCACAAGGCTCTAAGGCTACAACAGCAGTCTTCAGCCAAATAGACTACATACTATGTAAATCAGAAGTAAACCTCCTACTGCCAGATCCGATGGACGTGCAGTCATCAATTATTACCATAAGCCAGTTATTACATGTCTTCCTAATGTATAAACGCAATATCAGTCAGACGGGTAGAGTCACCTACAACCTACCCAAGCTCATCAACGATGGTGACACTCACATGTCATACAAAAAGGCCCTCGAGGAGCAGATAGCTAACATCGACATCAGCTCCAATTCAAACGAATCTTTAACCAAATTACTGAAATTTATAGAATCGTCAGCTACCAGACCCATAGGGGTTCTAGAAAAATAACGAACTGTCGTATTAAGATTATCAGCAGAGCAGAAAGCATTATGGCTGCGTATCTATCAAAGTGGCTAAAGTGAAGACTGCACCAACCTAAGCAGGGAAGGCAATACCATTATGTGCCACATCAGCGAACGCTGACAAGATTTTGCTAATCAAATAGCAAACTCTCTGGCAGATGAAATAACTGCCAAGCTTGACTGTCACAAAATGATTCTGGCAGCCCAATCCCTGAGAGTTACTGACTAGACCACTCCTCACTGTACGCACCACAGAGTGACACTTTAGCCGGATTGACCACGACGATGAGCCCTTGCACGCGTTCTCAGGAGATCACAGGCAATTACTAACACCAATTCAAAGAGCAGAAGTTGAGAACGTACTCAAAGCCCTGAAAATGGACGTGGATCCGGACCTGATGGCATGAGCAATGAACTATTCAAATATGCAAGTGACATTATCACAAACCCGATCACGCACCTAATCAATTCAGCTTTTATGCACAACTTTCCCATCGATGCTGTGCGCCAATCGTGTTACCCAAGCCCAAGAAGCCACCTGGCCCCCAGCCAATCTGCGGCCCATTGTGCTCGTCAACAGCATACGGAAAATCATATCCAATGTTACTCTACACCGCATCCGAGACAAGATCGATAACTTCACCGGATAATTTCAAAGTGGCTAATACATAAGCGCAGCTGTGCAGACATTGTATCGTCTCAATGCATGCTTGTATCAGTAGTTCAAGCACTGGGGTTTCCATTAAATTGGCATTATTAACATGTCACGAGTCTTCAACACAATTAAACGCTCAAAGGTCTTAGATATACCACGCCAGGCCATTTGCAATGAAGATGAGCGCTTACAGACACCAAACTGAGAGTACGAGACACGTCTGTGATGTCTGCATAGTTTGAGACTTCAATCAACTCCCCACCGGGAGATGGTCTATCCCCTGTGCTTTTCATCTGTTACCCCGCTGCTGCATTGAAATTCGCGCGGGAAAATTCCACAAGACCAACCTACACCCCCTACCCACCCCAGTGCCCATACTGGGAATACTGCTAGACATAGAATATGCCGACGACATGCACTTCATAGACGAGGAAAAGAAGCCCTTGAAGAACCTCCCCCTATAGCTGCAAGCAGACCTAAACTTGAGAATCTCTTTGTAAATGGATCTAAAACAGAGTTCACACATGCATACCAATCTACAAAGCACGAAACTATAGAAAATGATTACCCACTTCCTGACGCCGAAACATGGAGAGAAATTTAAATCATGTGCTCGCAGCTTTGTAGTACTGTTGCTACAGACTGCGTCATGGGGAGCATGGCTTTCCGGTCCTTCTGGAAGCTATGAATTCGTACATCAAAATTGCCATTGTCAAAATACTACGTTTATACAATGCAACCTGCCTATCCCTGATGCTGTATAGCTGTGGAATCTGGGCAGCACCAAAGTCAGCTCTAGACAAACTTTATGCCTGCCACCAAAAACACATATGCACCATCACTGGACATCGATGGTCAGACAGCATCCTTTCCAAAGATGCACTACACAAGACGTGTAATACATCGCCGCTGTCCGTAAAATTCACCCAACAAAGATGGTCAATGTTTCACCACGTGCTAAAGATATCAGGGGACACACCAACACAGAGAGCCTTGGAATGCGCCCTACTGAAAGCCAGCAAATATAAAGGCAGGAGAGGACGTCATTGCATACGTCTTTTAAGCGTGCTACGAGATGACCTCAAGAAAGCAAGATTCGGTACAGTCAAATCAAGAAATGACCTGAGGAAGCTAAAGAATGTGGTTCAACACAAGCCATGGTGTGCAAAAGGGAAGCGCGACTGATTACAGCTATATGATGTTTCTACCACTGCAGCTGGAAAATACAGTAATCATACGCACATTCCCACCGGTAGAAGAAAATCCTGGACTGGGCGATGGCGCTACCTGGCGGCAAGTGTGATAATATAATAACCGTTGCTCTACCTGGCGAAAAGTGTGGGAAAATGCGGACGATAAATCTGCCTTGCAAGGTTTGAAGGAATATGTTGCGTTCACTTGGGAAACAAAAGGCTATCATCGGAAGATAATCCGCTGATTTTGTGGAATTACGGCCTGGTTCTCATATAGATTCCGCTAAATAGCAGGTATATCGGTTCGCCTTCTCATTGGGCTGTCTCTTATATCGGAATAAATACGTCGCTTATATTTGAAAATTAATCTCACAAAATCGACGGTTTATTTTCCTATATATCGTTATTGCTTCCCTATGTGAATGCAACCTATTCCCTCAAAATTTGTCATGTAGCGTTACCGTCTGCATTTCCTCTCACGTTCCACCGGGTAGCTCTACGGTCATCATTTTATCTTATTCTCCGTCAAGCAGCGCTATTGCGCAGTCCAGGATTATATTCCACCAGTGTGAATGTAAACCGATATATTGGCGATATATTAACCTATACGTGACATGAAATAGTTAAACAAAATTAGGCAATAAGAAAGAGGCCTCATGTTCAGAAATAGAAATTTTGTATTTATTCTCGAACAAGAGCACGCCCAAATGCGAACTCTAGCCAATATACATGGTATTTATCAAACTAACGGCTCTATGAGAAAAGGCATAAGATGCGGTTTATTGAGCTGCTACTCACAGCTAAAATACCATTAATAGGTCAACAATAGATACACCCAGTATGTCAGTCATGTATATGACATCATAATCAATTATGCAAGAGATAGGCTTACGTCACAATGAACTACGCCATGAATGGCATATCTAACGTCGTGTTCACACTAGAGAGTACATCAGGAGTAATGCCATGCCTCAGTATGGCGTTATTCTAGATTACTGCCGTGTTCTCACTAGCGACTTAGCCGGCGTACCGCAATAGTGAGGTATAGCGTTATTCCCAATTAATTCTCTAATGAGAACACTACCACAGTCTGCAATACACGTTTAGTAGTCTACCAAGTTGCACCAATTGTATTTTTTTACTATTTAATAAACATTCTGTTTAACATTTTGAAACTAATTTGACCAGGCGATGTTATTGCTATTAGTCAAATTAGTCAAAATGTTCAAAAGCGTACCTGTGTAGTTTTCTTGAAATTAAGATTCAGGGAGTTATTGGTTTGTTCGATCCAAACAATGGAAAAGCGTGGGCCTGGTTAAGCTAGAGATGGATGTGGAATTTCTAAAAGTGGACTAATCTATTGACGTCCGAGATGTCACAACATAACCGGTCTGCAATTTCATCTTTTTGACAAAATAAAACATGATGTATTTTATTCTAAACCATCCGCTCGGCTTCATATTCATCATCCTCGCCCATTAGCGTTCATTGTACCGCGCGATTATATCTCAGCTAATGTTCTCAAATGCGATTGACAGCAAGTTATTATCGCCACACGTTTTGAAAAACGGCGAGGTTATTGCAATATGTGCCTACGTCTATACCTACAGGTTTCTCCTCTGAAACTGATTTTGGAATTCAACACATGTTACCATGCGGTTTCTACCCACATGATTACGGATTGCAAGACGTCATTTATATTTACCGCCGCCCTCTCGGGTCAAGGGGTGTGGGTGGGATTGGGAGGGGGTGGGGGGTTGGGGCAGTAGATCAAATTTCAAAACTTATTTCATACTATTGACGTATCTGCCGTAATGTTGACATTTGTGCTGGGCGAACTATCAGGGCAAATACATGGCCAAATAACCAGCCCTTCTGGCGAAAATAGTCATGACGTAATCTTAAATGACCGCTTCAAAAAGTAATCAATGAATATGCGTTACAATTCCCGTGATTGGCTGATGTTTCCGAAATTAGTTCTCGTTAGTGCAATATTTAGCCAAATCAAACGACGATGTTATTACTATTCTCTTTATCAAAAAGGCTTACGTGATGGATTTGTGAACAACAGGTAGTAGACGACAAGTAGTAGACATACGATATGACATTGATTAGTAATTGACATTTTGCCTACTCGGGAGATCAGTTATTGCATTGCTATCCGCGTTAATCTGTTCGGGTCAACATTATGCTGCCAGAGGAAATGTTTCTGGTGAAATTTAAAAAATGTAAAGTATGAAATAAATATATTATGACATGTTGAGTCGCATATTTGTACTCGTATTTCGCCCAGTATTCTGTACATCGGTTTCTATATTGATACTAGTATAGAATACCGGATAAAATACTCGTGCACATATGTGACTAAGCGGGTAATAAGCTGTACATGACACTGCGTCCTCCTTAACCATGTGATTGAATTCAATACAACTTGTTATTTGGGTTAGCCATATTATTGGGGAGTTCGACATTACATTTTGTCCACGGACCAAATGTAAAATATCTTTAACAATTCTATTCTCCTCTGCAATAGTTGTGTAGGAATTGAAAAAGACTTGGTGTCCAAATTACCCATCTGATTGCAAATGGCAGGGTGTCATTTATACTGACCTCCACCTTATAGTGATAAGAGGGTAAAGGGTGGCTGAGATGGGGTCACATGGTGCAAATTGTGAATGACGTAGTGATTTGCGATGATGTTCCATCGTCGACTGCGTATTCTATAATGTATTTTAGGATGCATAAACCGTTATCAAACATAAACAACAGAGGAATCCAATCTGTCACTCAAGTATGCACTGTGTATGACTTCATACGCAAATTCGTTACGGATAGGCTGACGTCACCATTAAAATATGCCATGACTGCCGTCTCTAAGTCCGCCAGGAACTGTTAATTGTCCGTCATATTTACGAATTATATACAGTTCTTTACTACTTAATACGCATATTGGTAAATATTTTGAAACTAAGCAACAGCACCCATCCAGGTTAGTTTCAAAATATTCCACAGCATATCTGTATAGTTTTCTGGCTAATACGATTCTAGGAGTTCAGGGTTCGATCGATCCCAACACGGGCAAAGCATTGGCGAATAAAAGCTTAGCTAGAGACCGACCTGGCATAGCCAACATGACGGCGGGAATTTGTCCCCATTAAAATCCTAGAATTTATGTTTATACACTTGAAAGTCCAATTTAAACACCATACAGTGAAGGCAATTGAAGTCAATTGTATTCACATGCACCGACGGACGCACACACGTATATACACGTGCACCCACGTGCGAGCGCACACATGCAGGCGCGAATACTTTTACGAGTGCATGCATACACACACACGCACGCACGCAGGCAGGAAGGCAGGCAGGCAGGCAGGCAGGCGTGCAGGCAGGCAGGCAGGCGGGCAGGCAGGCAGGCAGGCAGGCAGGCAGGCACGCACGCACGCACGCAAGCAGGCAGGCAGGTAGGGACGCACGCACGCACGCACGCACGCATGCACGCACGCACGCACGCACGCACGCACGCACGCACGCACGCACGCATGCACGCACGTACGCACGCACGCATACACACACACGAACGCATTGCGACCTATATGGAATCATTATCATCATCATCATCATCATTATTATTATTATTATTATTATTATTATTATTATTATTATTGTTACAACACAGTGACGACAATGGAGCATTGGCCGGTTTCACTCTCGACGTGATAGACGCTGGTATGTTCACTTACATTGTGTTCACCATTTATCTGTCCTTCTAGAGAAACACACATCTCTATCTAATTATCTCTTTACCTAAAACTGATATCATCAAATGTATAATTGTCTCGGGTAGTATATTAATCAAAGACAATAACTGATTTAGCAGGCTTTAACCAAGTTTAATATATGCAGTCACATAGTACCCAGACATGCACGTTCACGCGATTTACGCGATCTAAACGCAGTTGGAAACGAATTCCATTATATATTTGAATGCCCTGACAAAAATACGAAGAGAAGAATGCATTTTTCTAAATATTACACAGTACGCCCACCATCATCATCAATTATTATTATAGGCCGGGGCAAAACTGCATATGCAATTGTTTACTTTTTATTTTCCTTACTATGTACCCTCATTTGCCTGGTATGAATAAGAAAACTCAGCATTAATAGGTAGCCATTGTGATGTACTAGCCATCATCGCTAACCGATAGTATTGCCCCAAAACGATGTTGCGAACAGTGATATGCCTCATTTCAATGGCGGACTTATAATTGTCGACTTGGATATATTTACTCACACTCATGCTTCCTATGCCACGAACAAACAACTTACTTTAAAAAGAGTTAGTATATCCTGACCATTTATTTGTGAACTGACTAATTGTGAATAATTAACTAAGAATGAACGAAATTTGGATATCAGGCGACTTCATACCACTGACACTTAATAGAATGAGTATAATTTCTAAGAATGAACAATTTGTGAACAATGATATTGTGAGTAAACATTAGGAGTAAACTATAACAGGTTAATAGGAACCGGTGAGTCAGACTATTTAGTGAGTAGCGAAGAGAGATATGTCATGCTATGATAGTATTTATATCGTGAAGAAAATGCATATTGGACATCGGTCGATCAATAACATCAATGCGAGTTCACTTACTGTGTGTGACTGTGAATTAATCTAGGTTTTATGGGCGCTTAAATGCAGATTGTAGCCTGAAGTTGACCACTGGCCAACATGAGGCTGGACTCACCCTCATCGATAGTCATCATGGATGTGGCATCGTCATCTATAGTTGATTGCCTCATCTCATCACTGACTAGTCGCTCAGGATCGGTTTCAATAGATATGCCTTCCTCCAGCATAGGCGTGCTATCATCATCCAAATTACCTCTGGCTCAATGACCACCTCCTTGGAGGGACCTGGTTGCTCTGGAATGTGGGAAGGACCGGGTTGTCCTTCTGGAACGATAGTAGCTGGAGGTTCCTTTCAGAACTCCAGTAATTTTACTAAAGCATGATGCCCAGCCACGATATCCTTACTGCGTTTCTTAATCTGACATTCGCGAATGCCATCCCAACACATCTGGATCTATGAGCTGGAGTTTAGAGACGTTCAGAACTATGGTTTTATCAGATCTCGGATGACATCTACGCATGGCGAGTATTATAATAGGCCATACCAGCGGACAGAAACCTTGTTCTCCCATGCCTGAGCTTGGTTATTAACTCATTTCTTGATTAAGTCTTTAAGCATGCGATTGAATCGCCCTGTTCTGCCATTTTTTGTGAAGACGGTAGGGACTACATATACGATGATCAATCCCATACTCGTTGAACAAGGCGTTCAACTCGCTCTCGTTGAATTTGCCCAAATGATCCGTTATCAAAACCTCATGAACACTGTGTTTCATACACTACTCATTAAAGAACTTGTTGCTAACCTCTTCTTCTCTCCAGGCATAACTCAGATCGGGTAATAGGTAGATTTACATGACATGTATCACAACCATCTAACATTTCAGGAGCATCGTTTCTTAAGCATTTTCATAGCAAAGAATCATGGATAACACACAAGGTATTTTGCAAATCATATTTTCTGCCATGCCTATGCGCCTCTTCCAGTACATATTTGTGATGCGTGGATGGTAGCATACGATGAGGATATTCAGTGTCTAACACCGATGGAGTGGGCATGCAATATAATGCACATTATGCACTATGTACTCCTCTGGAACATCTGTAAACATATCAGGGAATTCCACATATTGTTCAGCACACAACCTCTCATACGGAATCGTATATACCTTCAACAGTATATATTGCAGAATTCCGTTATCCCCTTCAGGAATTATGCAGTCGCCATTGTCAAACATTGTGGCCTCTTCAGGTTGTCTCTGACGGACGGGACAACATATCCGCTCTGATATTATGTGCACTTGCAATATAGTCAATTGTACACCCATGCTTGTGTATTAGTACAGCCCATCGTTGGATCTTCGTGTTCCCCACATTTCCTACAAAATAGACTGATATAGATGCTTATGGTCAGTGAACTCTTTGAACCCAGCTCCAATCAGATAAGGTGCAATACACAGACTTCAAGTCTATCATGGAAAACAGTATTGCGCCTTGCATACTGTAACAAGTGTCAGAGATATTCAGTGGTCGGTAGTAATCTCTGGGTATGGCATCATTCAGGTGGCGATAGTTTATGCAGAAGTATGCGGTCCCATTTCTTGTTGGGACCAGCATAATAGACGACGCCCAATCTGACGAAGATCGCCTAATCACACCAGCTTCCAGCATTTATTTACAATATGTTGTTTGATTAAAGTGGCCATGACACGACTGGTATAACTTTTGACAAATAGATCCCACATTTATCAATATTTCACAAAAAATACACATCGATTCCCTTGAAACTTGTTCTGCTAATGAAAAAAAACCCCATCGTTTCTTCAATATCTGGCATCCTTCAACCAATAAGCTGATCGATTCCCAACTCAAAATGTAGCACGTGTATGGGATGTAATCACGCTAAACCATTTGCTCAGGCTGTTCTTATAAGACGACATTTATCTTCCTTTCACCATGATTTAAATGAAAATGAGCAAAATGTGTGGGATTTTGCAGACACATCATTGATAACCAATTTCGAGAATATTGGTGTGTTTAACAAAAGAGAAACATGTACGAGCGTATTCAGCGGAACAAACTGTACTAGAACCAATTACAAATATTGGGTGTAGGCTACTAAAGCTAATTTTGGTAACACTACTTTCGATATCTTCCTTGTTTACTATTGATTCCTATGAAGGGCCTTTGTTAGCCATAACTCGCGTGACAAAGAAACAATGGAGCGTTCCATTTTAGCTATGCCCCGCCCCTCTCTAGCTAAGCTCCACTCACATCTCGCTCCTGTTGTGATCGATCGATCTCTGAACTCCATGACTATCAATTTCCAGAAAACTACACAGGTAAGCTGTTGAATATTTTGAAACTAATTTGAATGGGTGCTGTTGCTGTCTATGGCAGCAACAGCGCCCAGTCAAATTAGTTTCAACATATTCAACAGCATGTTTATTAAATAGTAGAGACATACAATTCTTAGAACGTACGGACTTTTAAGAGTTAAAAACGGCTAGTATAGAATCATTTATGACGTAATGATTATGACGTCATCCTATACGCAGCTTATCTGATTATGATGTCCTATGACGTCATTACTCTGGAAATGTCCATCAGTTTTCCGATTGCTGGAATTGAAAAAGTTGAATGGCTATTAAAATTGTGTTGGCATACGTACTTTACTGGAACTCTAGATGCATGCTATGTAATATGCAGCCAATTAGTAGGGATTTTACATTCAACTAAGACTTAATTCTTTAGGACGACTAGTGTCAAAATAATTGCCATAGTCACTGAGTACTTTGTCGATAACTTTGCTCCCACCTCCCCCCACCCCAACCCCGTCATTTCCATGATATTGGCCTCAGCATAATATTAGTTCTAGTGTCTAAAAGGAATATGCAATTTTTAAGCCCTCCCATACCACCACATTCCCCCATTCTTATAATATATCACCACTAGTAGTGCAAAGTAGGAAATCTTGACCACACCCTCCCTGGGAGGGTGGCGGGGCAAATCCAGGCCACCGGAAGCCAAACCAAAGAATCCGACCAAACTAATCAACAGCTCCATGATATTATAACATGCACACAAATCACGGTTGGTCTATACAACCGGGCCTGATCCCACCCACCAGGCGGAGCCCCAAACCCAGTTCTGGACCATGCCCACTGATGGCACAAATCTCGCTGTGGTAGAATAATAATAGTGCCAGCATCTGTCTGAACTCTCATATTCTACAACACAAAGAACCCCGACCCCCACCACCCCCCCCCCCCCGCAGCCCGCTCAACCACCACACTAAAGCACCCATCTATAACATCTTAACATATATTTAGGGACACGCGGTACCATACGTATATCCATGAAAATGCCTGCTTATGGAAATGCTGTCCATGAATTGATGAAGCTATAACGACAAGGCATTACGAGCCCTGCCATACATGCTGAAGGTGTTGCATATCTGAGCAAACAGCCACCTGCTATCCCAACCCTGGTTCTATGTAGAAAATCCACAATAGATGCAGCTGTTTCACCTCCTATCCCATGCAGGCTACCAGCGGTGCCCACGTCGGCTCCACACCGGCCACTCGTAGACCAGACACCAGCGATGCCCATACTGGCACCACTCAACAGACCAACATCGGCTCCGCACAACCGAACTCAAGTAACTCCAGGGGTGGCGGGAAAGATGCCACAGATGGGGAATTTGACTGGCTTCAAGAAGACAGAGGCCCAGCCTATACGAAAACACCCTGTGCGATCTAGATCTACCTGCGATGGTTGGTTCTCCATCGCTATGGGGGAAAGGATTCAACAGCTTTCAACTAAGACAAGATTGAGAGAAAGCTGGTGGAGGAAATCTTCAAGCTGAAGGGGGTCAAGTTCTGCCTCATCATCAGGTTGATCTTATATTAGGAGAAGAACACTGAAGCAGAAGTCACCACAGATCCATTATCTGGTCTAAGAAACGAGACCTCGCGAAGGCAAGCGACATTGGCGAGATTGATATGTCTGACACCAATGTATTTTGTAAATTTTTGTAAATTATACTAGTACACGTAGCCAAGAATTCACCCGTCTCCTCTTTCTGACAGTAACTTTGACCTTGTGACCGACCCTTCCGAACATTATAGGTAACCATATATCAAAGTTTAGTTCCAATAAGATTAACTAATTCTGAAAAATAAATGTAAATTATTGCTTCATTTTACCCTCAGCTGAAATGTGTAGTTCTATCACGATATGGGTTGACTCTGGACTGTGAGTCTGACACAGTCAAGTAGGTTTACGGATGTCTTCGACTTCCAGGCTTGTAATAAACCGTCTCTCCACAGGATAAGCTCTTTGATATTAGTACATAGTTTGAGCTCATCAAAGAGACAATGCGGCATGAACTCTCCCTCCCCACCCCGGTGGCACCAACTTTATGACCCACACCAACTAGGGCTGTGCCGGCCTGTCCTACATTAGAGTAGAGAGCGGCATGACCTCCATATCAATGACTGCGGGGGCCTATATATAGAGGAGCCAAGGCTACCATTTATGACCAGGTAAACCACGATCCAATACCTCATTTTTCTCGTAGACAATCTGTAATTGCTTCACCATTGTCAGCACACAAGCATGTGAAATCAGTGGTGTATGCTTCACAGCCAGTTCTACAGCATGAAAGCTGAGGTCAGCATTCAAGGTATTAATATCTTTCACATTCTCCCATGACTGCTCCATCAGTGGCTCAGTGATGAACATTTTCCTCAAGAAGTCTTAGCGGAAAGGAATATTGGCAACATACTTGCCTCGACCAAGATGCCCCGTTGAGACATCTTTCAGATCGGACAGTAGCTCAATACCATCACCACCAATGGGATGAAGGGAGAACGTCTTGGCCTCTTCCCCATGCTGCATGGCGAATCACTTGCCATCACTTTCCTTAACGTTGGCGGCATTAACATTGTGTGCATGCAATTGATCAGCGAGACCAGTTGAGCGAGCACACTTCACCACATCCTATACAGGGGTAGGGGTGGTGATGGGGGGCGCTGTTAAACAGGAGGATATACTCATGCCGATCATATGTGTATTGCTCCAAACTGGTGAGTATGTACTCATGTCATCTCTACTGGGTAGATATGTTGTACAGTACCGGACAGAATCGGTCCCCTTCAAGGAAGCTCTGCAGTCCACCACCTACATACACGTCGATGTGTTGCATCCACCTCCAGACAGTGCCTATCACAACTTGGCCTGTCCGTGCTTACCAAATGCTAGGTAGAGGTTCAAGACTGTCAGTTCCTCCGTTAGCCCAGCACTAGAGAGCTGGGTAAGCTCATCCGGTGTCTTCTTCACAAGGTTTGACATGATGCAGATATTTCTCGATGTGGTCATTCTGTTTAGTTGAACCGTGCATGTATAGTTATGGCCTGATCTTCATTCTACTTACAACAATACCGGGTATACTGCCTGGACAACAGGCTGCCATGATATCTGATGCCAAGTGGGCGCACTTCCGAGACATGCCTCAGTAAAATCTCTACCATAATCATCTACAGAAAAATATATGTCATGATGTTCACCTCCGTGAAGATGTAGGGACCTTTAGCCTCTTCGACGGGGTGCAGAGGTGGGATGGGCTGTTTGCTCTTGAGCCGATACGCAGCCCATCAATATCATATCCTCTGTGCCACATGCGAACACGGAAGAGTATGCCATAGCAGGCACTTTAGCAGGCTAAAAGGTGGGCATTACCTGGGCATCTGAAAGAATCATAGGATCAGTGAACTTCTCCGCCTCTCAAACGCTCGATTTGCATAGTTGCCGAGGTCACACATTTTCTCGCCATACAGCACAGCTTACACAATGCATATAACTCAATACTTCTTTGGGATAACCCATGGTTATTAGTATACACAATTGATCACCAGTATAGCACTGGTGATGCTTGTGTTTAATGGGAGGCTGGCTATGCCTAAATTGCATACACAGGATAATGGAGAACCGTCTGTAGGCCTCTAGACTGAGAGCATGTTGCAATGGATGACACTGCTTCTAAATCATAAAGATATATCTACCATGTAGCAGACAATTGTAGATTCTACATTCCACAGCCAATCTTTAGATATTTGGTAACATGACTGTACTAGTAGTTTGTCTTAGCTGTCTTCAAGATCTTTGCTGCTATGATATTTATCCAGAAGAAGCCTTGTGAACTTGCTCACCACAGTGCCTCTTGTATACCCATGATCTAGCATGCTGGCAGCAGCATGTATTGAGTTGATGCAGAACTCTGCTCAATTGAGTTTTACGCACCTGAACACATTGTACTTGTATTATGATCGTCGTCAACTCATTTGACCATCCATCGGCCTGATTCTTGTGTGGTCTATGTCTCGAAGAGCTTTTGCACTTACACTCGCACATTTTCTTTCATCAGATATATTAGGAATAAAGGAAATGCCCTGTTTTTGTTTTGGCAAGATCCATCCATATTCGCCAGAAATATCTCACTTGAAAGAATAAAAGTTGTCTTGCATGCTCAGATCTCATGGAGTTTTGAACTTATACTTGAATTTACTCTAAATATATGTATATATATATATATATATATATATATATATTATGAATAGACACAGTGTCATGAATTCATTTAGGCAAAATCTGTCCTCACTTGGGATTGCATGGAAAGATGTATGTTAACTGGTGGATAATTTGATAATTTCTTGATATATTTCCAACATCTATGTATTAGGGACATGTGTTGAGTTCCACTACAATTCTTATTAGTCCCCCCCCCCAACATCGAATGGATGGTGGCTATAGAATCGGGTCCTGCCTGTGTATGCGTGCGTCCATCTGTCCGCCAGCAATTGGTTTCCGCTTGATAAAGTCCATTAGCTTAAATAGATTCCTTTCAAATATGGAATGTCAACTCCTTATGGCAAGACCTCGTTGGGGATTGCATATCCGGGAAATTTGTCTAGACCTACCGGAGTTATTCCCCCGTGAGTTCTTGAAAATCATAAAATATGTGCTTTTTGCTTGATAACTTCAGGTGGCTTGAATGGATCCTTTTCAAATTTGGAATGTCAACTTCTTATGACCCCGTTGGGGATTGCATAACGGCAAAATTTGTTCACACCCACCCGAGTTATCCCCTAGATTTCTTGAATAATCGTCAAATTTGTGGTTTCCTCTAAATAATTTCAGTTAGCTTGAATGGATTCATTTCAAATTTGGAATATCAACTCCTTTTGAGAAGCCCTCAGCAAAAAAGTGTCTAGATCCATCAGAGTTATCCCCTTGATATCTTGAGAAATCGTGAAATATTTGATTTCCGTTGGATAACTTCAGTTATCCTGGATGGATTCAATTCAAATTTTCGAAAATACATCCCTCAGCATGAGACCTTGTCTGGGATTGCATTTGGCCGAAATATGTCTGTTATCACCAGAATAATCGCCCTTGGTTTCTTGAAAAAACGTACAACATTTGGATTTATCAAATTGGAGTTGTACTACAAAACCCTGGTCAGGGGACGTGTGGCCAGAAATGGTCTTTTATCCCTCTTGTTTCACACTGAACAAGCAGAAAGTGAAGTCCTTATTTTGTTTCATGATGAGAGAATAGATTTGGAACATTATTATTTTTAATCTTTTCTATATGTATCAGCTTCCACCAGTTGGTGGTTAGTCAGGCAAGGGATCATGCAATGGCTGGGCCGATTGCAAGTCCACCATAATGGTGGCGGTCGAGATTTCATTGATGGTCACAACGCTCTTGGCTAACTTGTCGCTTGCCCTCTTGGGTACTACTGTTGCTTCCATGACAATTTCTCACGCAATTTCTCACGATTTGTCCGGGTTTACCACTATTGTAGCAGTTCGAATTATTCTAATGGTCATTGTTCTCTCGAGGTTGATTCTAGACTGATTTAAACTATTGTTTCTTGGACACTGTCGTTACGGTGGATCTGCTTCTTGTGGCGTCACAACGATGACGATGGCGCTGGCACCACATATGATGACTCATGTGAAGCCATCATACTCATCTAAGTTGTTGGCTAAACCTTTATGGCGTGTATTCTCTACTGGATCCTGCCGCATTAATTTTCATTGGTTCCTCATGTCCAGTGTTGGGTGGGTGGGTGGGTGGGTAGGGGTGGGGTGGAGCTGTTCAAGTTAATGGCGTCATGAAGGTCATTCATCTCCCATTGCTCCTCTGTGTATTTGATCGCGTCCTCTATGGTGTGCTTTCCTTTAAATATGACACGTCATGCTACAGATTGTCTGATACCACTCGCACATAGGCCCCAATCACTAAGCAGCAACTGCCGACTATGTTGTCAGGATGTGCCCTACGGGTCATTGCTCTGAACCTATGACTGATTGTATTGATGGTTTCGCCAGGTTTCTGATTGCTATTCTCAAATTTACATTTAATCGCACTTTCTCATTGGCAGACAAGAAATTCTTGACTATGTGTCCATGAATTTCATCCCGAGTGATGGTGTCTAGATCACGAGCAGCAACCTACTGCTCTGCCTCTTTGTGAAGTTGATCATGTGTAGTCCACTCACAATGTATGCTTCGTCACCCAGTTGATTTAGCTCCATGCTATAAAGGGCATAATGGCATACCTCGAGATAGTATCTAGCTTCCTGTGGGATATACCCATCACACAGTTGGATGTGTCTGACATCGTCATGTAAATGCTCCTATTTAGTGTGACTCTCGTCGCATCTGGTAGATGTCGTTGTAAAGTCTGGGATGTTGTTCTTTATGTCAACCGAGAGTTGAATACAGCGATTGAAAATTGATTATGCACTTGCATTTGGTGTGTTGATTGAACCAATTAGTTTTCAGAAACGATGACTATTGAACTCCAATGTTGCATGCAGACTAGCTGAGGCTCTTCCGACTTGGATTTAATGTCACCCGCTCAGTGAAGAAATTTCAGCAAAATATCCGCTGTAGGCAAATATTACGTTAATTTTGGCCATGGTGTCATGTGTCTGTCTTCTGAACCCACAGTTCAACATGATGTTAACGTTAAGACATCGTACTGCAATGTACTACTTTAAACACATTTGTTCCGGGGTAATTTACAAATCCCAATGGTGAAGTAAATCTAAAAGTGAATGCAGAGAGCAATCTATGTCGCTCTACACATGAACTATGCAAAATCTATTTAGCCGGCAGCCCATTAATTGGCTCGATGGTTTCAATGAGCAGCAGTAACGTACTGCTACTTATTCACGAGTCACTTCACCACTTGTTGGTGAAATATGCTCGCCATTTGGGCCTACTACCACACTGTGTGTTTCGTTAAACTACGTAAAATCTACTTAGCCTGCCCGTCATGAATCGGCTCAATGACGTCAGTCAGTAATGATAACTTACCACTACTTATTGACGAATTGCTTCAACACTTGTTGGTGAACTATGCTGGCCATTTTGGCCTAGTAGTAGTAGTAGTAGTAGTAGTAGTAGTAGTAGTAGTGGTAGTGGTAGTGGTAGTGGTAGTGGTGGTGGTAGTGGTAGTGGTAGTGGTAGTAGTAGTAGTAGTAGTAGTAGTAGTAGTAGTAGTAGTAGTAGTAGTAGTAGTAGTAGTACTAGTAGTAGTAGTAGTAGTAGTAGTAGTAGTAGTAGTAGTAGTAATAGTAGTAGTAGTAGTAGTAGTAGTAGTAGTAGTAGTAGTAGTAGTAGTAGTAGTAGTAGTAGTAGTAATAGTAACAGTGATCTATGATCTGATACCACTTCTATAAAACAGCAATGTTTATTATTATTTAACAATTTACAGCGCGCAAAGAACCCTGGACATTTTATGAAACGGAAAGTAAAGACAAATGACAGTCAGCGGCAATATTTACATTTGCTTGCTGCACGGCAGGCAAAGGGCTTGCGCTTAAATACTCCTAATTTGACTGCTACTTGAAAATTACCCGGACCTTTTCATGAACTGGGCATAATAACGTTGGTATGGTGTTTATTGCATTTAGTATATTTTTATTGAACATATATTTTGAATCACATTGTTTGTGATTTAAAGACTGATGAATTTTGGAAAGTTTGATTTCTCTTTTGATGTCTATTTGGTGTTTACGTATTGTATGATTTGTCAGACTTTTATTTATTTTTGGACATTGAAGGCTTTCCGCACGATCCGTGGATCGTGTAATCAAAAAAAAGAAAGAAAGGATGATGTAGTAGTAGTAGTAGTAGTAGTAGTAGTAGTAGTGGTAGTAGTAGTAGTAGTAGTAGTGGTAGTGGTAGTGGTAGTGGTAGTGGTAGTAGTAGTAGTAGTAGTAGTAGTAGTAGTAGTAGTAGTAGTAGTAGTAGCAGCAGCAGCAGCAGCAGCAACAGCAACAACGGCATCATCATCATCATCAGCAGCAGCAACACCAGCAGCAGCCCCAGCAGCAGCAGCAGCAGTAGCAGCAGCAGTAGCATCAGTAGTAGTAGTAGTAGTAGTAGTAGTAGTAGTAGTATTAGTAGCCATTCCCTCATTGGCCAATCAGATGAGGCCCCACTGCCCCACAACTAATTAGCGTTTGGCCCCAAATAGGCGTAATCCGGCTCTGCATCTTTTTCTTTCAGTTTGTGCTATTGCTGAGAAAACATGTCGCGTCACTGATCTCCCCTCAGATGTTTGTTCGAAGAGTGTTGAGAATCAATTTGCTCCTGGGGACTGTGAGTTATAACATGTATCTTGACAAACCAAAGACTCAATCGTATAGATGCAGGTGTATACTAGGAACAGGTTTTACATTGAAAGTACATGTGGTGACATATCACGTGTTACATTATCACTGAACACTGAGGTGCAAAAGCGAAGGTTGCTGTTTGGTACAACAACACTTAGTCTGCCATCAATTAAGCGTTCGTGACGAACTTAGCTGCATCACTATTGGCGTGCATGATTATGACGCCATCCTACACGTCACGTAGTTGATTATCCAGTCAAATGATTGAGTGCGATGCCGGTATCCTCCATAATCATAACTATATTTAAACTCCTCTTAATTAGTCACTGTCACTATTATCTGCCAAGTCTTCTCCTTCATTTTCGCTATCTTCGTCACTGGAACTGTGGGTGTTAACTCTAATATAAACAATGAAAAACCATATTGAGTCCCAGTTTATCACACGTTAACATACATAATCTTAAAGAGGGCATCAAAAGCTGTTAGAAAAATATAGTTTCGTCAATTAGTGGGGTATCCAGGTGGGCCCCTCCAGCCCACGGACTATAATAGTATGCCTTAATTTTTACAGATCTTTGTGCTTGAATAAATAAATCTGCATATTTGTATTGTATTTTCATGGCCCTCAAAATATTCAGATTCGCTTATCCTGTCCTTCCCATCATCACCATCGTTATTTACGACGCTTATAATGCACTGGCTTATTATTGCTTCGGAGCTTGCTGAAGTCAGTATCATCTGTGTTGACTTGTGGAGGCTGTTAATGGCATTGTTCCTGGTGTTCCTACATAGTCCAGTGTATGTCCGTACACGCGCATTATTTAATATATTGTGTTGGAATTTGATCAAAAGAGAATTTGCCAGATTTAGCTATACGTTGGTTTAGATATTAGAATATTGAATTTCTAAAATGCTGGTAACAAGCTTAATGGAATGACAGAACACTGTTCTAATAGCACTTTAGTGATAATATAACCCACTTCCTAGTAAATCAACCACTCCATCAAACAATCAAACAATCAATCATTCAAACAATCAATCAATCAATCAATCAATCAATTCATTGTGTAAAACCCATACAATATGATGTCCGCATACAGCGCATACAATATATAGATACAATAAAAACATAAAATATACGTACATTAACAATATATACACAATGTAACAGTCAGCATCCCTACAAAACAGCAGGGTAGGTGGAAAGATACATTGTGTTAAGTTATCGCCACAGAGGCATATCCGACTGCATGGGATTAAGAGTTGTAGAATGTTGGTTTAGCACACATTCATGGACAGCGGGTATAACCAGTTCAGAAATTATCGGATCGCCGTTATTGCAGGACATTATGAACACGAACCTCTCATCATCAATTACTGATGGGAAGTCGCAAAAGGAGCAGAGTGCGGTGTAGCGTATCTAATTTCCACCTGTCACGAAACAAGCTGGATTAGCTGTGTGGCAATAGCTGCTCCACTACACTTCAAGATGGAACGACATATGATCGGTGAAGACACTCTAATAAACAATACGCAAGATCATTCTTCAAATCTTACTGATATTAATTTTTAATGATTCGAAACTTTACTTCAAAATACGTACTGGTGATATTAAACTGTACACACACTATTTGCCTATGCTTAATTCTCTATAGAAATCTATCTTTATTTCTATCTCTCTATCTCTAGCTATGTCCCGCACTATTTCTCTCACTCATTCTGTCTCTCATTCTCCACATTCATGCTCATTTTATAACTAGCTGTAGATAGGCAAATAAACATAGAACAACTTCTAAATAGTCAAAGCGTGTCAAAATCAAAAACATATATTTATGCATTAAAATTAAATATAGATTATTACCGATTTCATTCTGTATACATAGTGATAACATGGTTACTGAAATAGCATGAAAACATGATTCAAAATACTCAACATGCCTCACGCTATAATCCAATGGGACCTGTTTGATCCATTTCAGAATGAAAACGGTTTATATAGCTTAAAAATCAATATCTAGTTCAGTAGGCCCACAGCACAGAGACAACCTGTCATGTTTACAAAACAAAATAAAACGTACTTTTGAATATTTTGACCCCAATTGGATCGGAACACCAAGTTGTATTTCAATCGATTTACACCCAAAATATCCAACATAACATTTCTTACTAACACGTTTTTGTATACATTTTTTGATACAGTTTGTCTTACTTCTAAGATGCACTGTTAGTCTAGACCCCAGTAGGGGTTCTCATGCACCACCTGGTGTTGTTTATGAAACCCATATTTTTAGACTCCTAGATATGTCTAGTAAACAAGAAATGGTGTTAACAGTGTCAAAAAATGTCCCACGGGGGTTCATTTGGCGGACATCTTCGATTACGTCATGTGTGACGGTAAAAGTCTTTAATTTCTGTAAATTTCTAACCAGACCACATACAAAGGCAAATAACCCCACTTTTCCAGACAATTCGACCATGCGGAATCGATTGGAAGAGTTATATTTGTGATTGCAACAATTGTAACGCCTCAAATTCCACCATATCGGGTGAGAAAGTGTAGGTGCATGGGGACCCCATCTGATGACTAGACTAACACACCTTGCTGGCATGCGTCTGGTCACTCACAATATGGAAACTGTCAAGAATCTTTGTGTTTATGCTGCCTCTGTTCATTAGTGCCTCTACATTCTACTTAAATACATCTTACATTATCTAACAATTACGCTATCGAATTGCCAGTTCATTAGTTCTTCAGTGTTCATCTCTTTTTCAGGTAACATATCCTATATGATTAAACGTTGATTGTGATGGTAATAAGAAGCTAACAATCTTAACAATCAAACTAGTCTGGTTAGTTATATCAAATAACTGACGGTGATGTGTCTTACATGTGGTTGGCATTGACCATGGTCATTTCACAAGTCGCCGGTGATGGATTGTATGCAACTGTGCCAGCTTTTCAGTTGGTTCTCCTATGATGTTCCTAAATGATGTGAAATGGCCATGGCCAATGCCAACCACATGTGAGACACATGTTTGTGGAGGCAGTTGAGGGATTCCAACCCGAATGAATCACTGTTTCTCTTTTTGTCAGACTTAGGTGCGATTGTGTGACTTATTATTATCCACCACCAGTTATTTGATATAACTAACTAGACTACTTCACCATCACAATCTACATTTAATCATATAGGATATGTTACCTGTAAAATAGAAGAATATTGAAGAATTAATGAACTGGCAATTAGGCTGCGTAATTGTTAGACAATGTAAAATGTATTTAAGCAGAATGCGGAGGCCCTAAGAAGCAGAGGCACATAAGCACACAGTTGATGGACAGTTTCCATATAGAGAGTGACCAGACGCAAGTCAGCAAGGTGTGTTAGTCGAATCATCAGATTGGGTCCCCATGCACCTACACTTTACACACCCGATTTAGTAATTTTTCAGATTTTTCAACTTTTCCTCAATTTAAGGCGTTAAAATTCTTACAATACCAAAAATAACTCTGCCAATCAATTTCTCATGGGCGAAGTGCCTGGAAAAGTGGGGTTATTTGCCTTTGTATGAGGTCTGGTTCAAAGGTTAGAGAAATTACCGATTTTACTATCACGAGTGACGTAATCCAAAATGGCCGTGGGACATTATTTGACGCCGTTAACACCATTTTTTAATTACTAGACATATTTATAGTCTAAAAAGTGTATTTCATAAATAACACCAAGTGGTGTATGGAAACCCCTACTGGGGACTAGACTAATATGAAAAATTATTGAAATAAAAATGTTCAAAACATGATATTTCCTGTGCTTCTCATCTTCAATACGCTCTGATCCACACAGCTTGCATATCCTGCGGTCAAGTAGTACCTTTTGTGTCTTCCGATTCCAATCGCCAGGCTGCACGCACTAACTCTAAGTTTCGTGAAGTCCTTATGTAGTAAGAGATTTCGAGAATTAATGAGATAGTTTTCCATCATGCAGTTAAACTTGAAAATCCACAAGAGCATAATTTAGCATTTATATTTAGAAGGTTATCTTTCCACATCTACATATTTGGACTGCATCAAAAGTTTTAATTTCTCAACATCATATGTCATGTGACCAATAACCGTGTTATCCTATGTGTAGTACACACCAAAATAGCTACCTAGTTCGCTGATGAAGAAAGGCCAATTACAATTACTCGATATATTAGAATAAGATTCACAATACGCGTTGCGGGCAATGGAAGTAGTATCTAGTACACACAGCCTGCTCCAATATTCCATTGCAAGCGTCAAACAGGATATAAGAAGGGTATGATGACCCAACTCGCCGCGGACTGCATCATTGGTTGCATTTCTATGAATACCAAGTAATTATTTATAACATTTCATAGCAACCCTTTCTGCTGGTAGATTATCGCAGATTGTTTTAAAGCCATTACGAAAATACGAGCCCCAAACTTCGCATCCATACATTAAAATACGGGAAATCAATTGCTTGAAGAGAACAATTCCGGTAAATATGTTCGTCCTAACATTAACTTCCCTTACTTTGAAAATGGCTTTGGTTGCTTGCTCACAAAGACGCTCTCAAGCTGTTTTAAAGTTACACGAAGCAGCACAATATTACACCCAGGTAGCAACAAGTCGGGACTGTTTCAATAATGTTATCACTGTATGTAAACAAATACCTATTTAATATTTTACGAGTACCTTGGTTTTTGCTAAATTAATCACCAAGCCCCATTTATCACAATATGCACTTAGATTATTGAGTGAAGTCTGGAGCCATGTGTGTGATCTAGACAGTAATACTTGGTCGTCAGAGTGCATGGGGCAATTTGTAGTTATGTTGTCTAGTGCGACTGGGCCACGCTGCTGAGTAAAATTATTGGGCAAGTAAAGAATAAACGTATTAAATGAAAGTGGGCATAATACACAACCCTGTTTAAGCCCAACACTTGACGGGAAAGGATTGCTGCGGTAGTTTTATAGTTTTATGGAATATGAAAGTCCAGAATACATGCTCTGTAGTGTATTTAAAAAGTTACCAACTATTCCGGATAATAGTAATTTATATAAGAGTGCGTTCTTGGAGAAAGAGTCAAACAAATCGACGAAACAGCAAAATAAATAGTGTTTAGATGATTTGGCATACTTTTCAATCAAGGACTTTAAAGCATAAAGATGGTCATCATTTCTTTGGCTGTTCTTTTGAAATCCGATTTGTGAATCTGGCAACAATTTATGCTCAGTAGAAAAATGTCTACTATATAAAGTACTACGTTGCCGCTGTCTGTAAAAGTCGCCCAGCAAAGTTGGTCCATGTTTAGCCAATTGCTAAGGATGCCAGATGAGACACCAATACAGAGAGCCTTGGAATTCGCCCTACTCGGAGCCAGCAAATACACAACCAGGAGAGGACGTCATTGCATAAATCTGCTATGCGTGCTACAAGGTGACCTCAAGAATGCAGGACTCGGTAAACTCAGATCGAGAATGGACCTGAGGAAGCTAAGGATTTTGGCTGAGGACAAGCCACAGTGCGCAAAAGCGAAGGACTGCTTGCAGCCATAGGTTGTTGCAAAATGCTAATAATTTAAGTACGTCTGTGCACGTGGCCATGCATGGAATTTTATGGATGTGTCCATTTTTAATTTATGGTATACATTTTTCACAAATATAAGAGTTATACTGTTGATACAGTGTTATGGTCCTTTGGAAAAATTTGAAATTGTTATAATTTCATTGTTTTTTGTCGAATTTGACTTAAAATCGGCGGATGGGTACATGTTTGTTGACGTTATCGTACATACTTTTCACAGATATCGGAGTTATACACCTTCGTAGAGAGATATGACCCTTAACTAATCTTTCAAATGATGATAATTTTGTTAGTTTTGCTCGGATTTGCCCAAAACTCAGTGGGTGGGTACATTTAAACATTTCGTTTTAAATATCATACAAAATGACGGGGCCGTACGGTGGGATCATGAAAGGGCGTTTTCCCCCCAGTCTCACTACCCACAGCAACTCCCCAACCGCCCTCTCGTCCCCCAACACCCCTCCCCCCGCCACCCCAACACAGTTAAGAAGACCTTTTATTTCTGAAGAGTAAGATGGTGCAATTTCCCACAATCTAGGCATACAAGTCAACAGAATAGATAATATCAACATAGTCATATCTGCCTCATATTAAATCAAATATAGGCAACTTCAATACACAGGTATTTAAAAAAAAATTGTTCGACCTCCGTCCCTCCCTCCTACCACCCCCACCCCCACCCCAAACGCCACACTTTATGTTCTGAAAGTTCTGTGGCCCACTAATGTAATCGTCAAGATTAATATTTGTGAGTATTATAGCAAATCATTCAAAGCTGATTACCGTCAAAACCATGTTGTTCATAAAGGCAAAACATGGCATTGTGATGGGGCTAGATTTTGACAATATCTGAAACTGATTGGTCAATTAGATCAGCTACCCTCTCAGATTTGTTGGTCATTTTTAATACTATTTTAAGAGGTCTGAGGGGATCAACACCATGCCGGCTGGGATTTTGCCTCGGGGTGCCAGAGTTTTCATCACTTTGTGTTCAAATGTCAATTGTCAAATGTCAAGGTTATCGTTTTGGGGTAAATGTTACCAGATTTCGTTTTTGACAGAAATCCCCCCCCCTTAATAAGAAAATGCCAATGAAAGGTCACAATTTGGAACAAAATTAGCCATCTGAAAACTAAGTTGATTTCTGTACGAGATGGACGAAATACAAATTTGATGTTCGAAGTATACAATGCTCCCACACATAGATTTAACACTTTACAGAAAAAAAACCCCAGTTTATCCATATATATATATAGAGTCTAAAACGTTGTTTCAATCTTTGCTCATCTAACGGTATCAACTACAACAGTAAACCATAACAGGACACAATCTGCATGCTAGAAACAAGGAAGTTACTTGCCTTATCTAATGATATTCCAGAAATAGAATTCCAAACTTAGTTTATGTTATTAGGGATGCATGACTGTATGAAAGCATATTGGGAGAAAATATGGTTTGGACAGACTACCTTGAATGCCAGAATGATATGGTATGTTTCACTCAGCAGCTAGACACATGCACTAATCACTGCCGATTTTGAAGCATCATCAGAAAATTATTATCGGATTTGGTCTGGACTAATTAATCATTTACTCTATTCAGCCATCACATGACAACCTATTGATGATGCTAGAGTATAATAGGTTCAATGCCATGTAATTAGCTTTGACATTATTTGTGAAACCAGCTTCAAAACATATAAGCTGATTCTTTTATTGAAATTTCTATTAATTCGATGCCATAATTAAATGGATTAAATATGCTAGTATTGTATTGAACAGACAATATTATCAATACGGTACAATTAAATTTAAACAAAACAAAAAAAACGAGGAATTTGTTTTCCTGTGTGAGCAAGACATGGAAGGTAAATGAAATGGAGATAATATTTCCAATCGCCAAATGCATTAGGAATTAAGTCCCTTGTATGAAACAAATGCATTATAAGTTATTTGCAAATTAATCACAATCCACTACATCAACATACGCCAACACAAATAAAACCAGGCTTATCATATGCATAAGGTAAAAACCATAAAATGATAGAATAATAAATAAGAGTAAAGCGACATAGCAGACCCCGCCCTCGTCTTTTGTCACATTGTAAATCGTTTACAGATCCCAAGAATATTATTTTAATTTTTAAATTTGTTAGAATCCAGCCATAAGGAATGCTAAGGTATGGGCACAACTTTTCTTGTGCTATATTTGAGTAAAATCAGATGATTAGTTTCGGAGATATCCATAGATCCAGATATTGATCCAATCTGTGTAAAGCGGGGAACACATGTGTGCGTATTGCGTATTGCGTAATGCGTAATGCGTAATGTGTATGCTCATTGCGTGGTGCGTGATGCATGTTTTTCGCTCCATGAAGCGATAAATCCGCAACGCAATACGCAGTATGCAACACGCATTACGCACTACGGACACATGTGATCACTCCCATTTATTTTCAATTATTTTTAAATTTGCGCATCACGCACCACGCAATGAGCATACGCATTACGCATTACGCACTACGCAATGCGCACACATGTGTTCCCCTACCACGCAATGAGCATACGCATTACGCAATGCACACTACGCAATACGCACACATGCGTTCCCCGCTTCAGGGTTATTTTATCTGAATCAGAGTCACACTCTGGATCCCTTCTTGCACCTCAGCTTCCTTTGTTCTGTTAAAATCTGAGCCAAATCAGATCAGTATTTTTTAGATAAAGTTCAGGGCAGACAGACGCACACGCACACACACGCACACACATGTGCACACCCACACACTCACACACACCTCCAACACGCATACACAAAAGTACACACACAATACACGCACGCACGCACGCACGCACGCACGCACGCACCCAAGCACGCACACACACACGCGCGCACGTACGCACGCACACGCACATACGCACCGCCCTCCACCACCCACACACACGCTCGCACTGTGCACACACTGCCCACGCACTGCGCACGCACACACGCACGCACATGCACACACACACCACAGAATCCACACACGCACCTGAGCATGTACGCACACGTACATGCACGCACGCACCCCACCCACCCACGGTCCCACACCCACCACACACCCACGCACACAGGCACACACACACACGCGCACCACACACACCACACATGCACGCACACACACTCACTCACTTACCCACACGCGCACTCACGGACGCACTCACGCACGCACGCACGCACGCACGCACGCAAACACACACGCACACACGCACGCACGCACGCATGCACGCACGCACGCACTCATGCACGTACACACACACACACGCACGCATGTACGCACGCACACGATCATACGCACGGACACACACACACATTCACACACCACACATGGCCGTACGCACGTACGCACGCACGCACGCACGCACGCACACAAACACGCACGCACACACACACACGCCCGTACACACACGCACACACACACACGCACACACACACATATAT